>CM034536.1:58131919-58343035 GCA_020002185.1 Paraescarpia echinospica
CACTCGTCGCTTTTGATGAGGCGTCGACTTGTAGTGTCAGCTCCTTCTTTGGATCGTAGAAAGCTAACACGGGTGCTTTTGTGATGATCTCCTTCATCTTTGCGAATGCAGATTCTTGTTGCGCATCCCACACGAATTCGGATTCTTTCTTCAAGAGATCGCGCATCGAGGCAGTGATTTCACTCAGTTTTGGCGCAAACTTAGCAAGATAGTTGGCCATACCAAGTATGGTCTGTAGCTCGGCTTTGTTAGCGGGGCTTGCCATTTTGACGATAGCTTCTATCTTTTTGGGGTCTGGTTTGATGCCCTCGGCAGATATGACGTGACCATAGTATGCAACCTCTGGCAAATTAAAACGACATTTGTCCATGTTGAAACGTTGACCACTTTGGCGAGCTCGTTGAAACGCTGCGCGTAGTGTAAGAAGGTGTTCTTCTTTTGACGTGCCTGCGACAAGTACGTCGTCGCTGATGCCAGTAACATGTGGCAAACCTTCGTATGTCTCATCGACACGGCGCTAAAAAATGTCTTGAGCTGCGTTGATTCCGAATGGCATGCGTAGGTATCGGTATCGTCCATATGGTGTGTTGAATGTTGTCAATCGAGATGTTGAGTCTGTCATTTTTATCTGCCAGTAACCACTTCGTGCGTTAAGCAGCGAGAAGTATTTTGCGCCTGTCAGCGTGCTGGTGACGCCCTCTAGCGTCGGTACTGGGTAGTACGGTCGTTTTATCGCATTGTTCAGGTCGCGAGGGTCCAGGCACACACGTATGTCACCATTACGCTTTTGCACGACAACCATGGAATTTACCCAGTCCGTGGGCTCCGTTACTTTCACAATGATGTTGCTGGCTTCCATACGTGAGAGTTCTTCCTTGACCTTGTCGCGAAGTGCCACTGGTATGCTGCGTGGCGGATGTACGACAGGATTTGCATCAGGGTGTAACGTGAACGAGTGTTCCCCAGGAAATTCACCGATGCCCTCGAACAAGTCACTATACTCGGCGAGCAGTCGCGCAACATCTTCATCGCGACCGGGTTTATACTCGACGTTGTCCTCATCATCGTTACCGGATAGTTCATCACAGTTGCGTCGAAAGTCGGCATCAACGTCGTCGCCAGACTTACCGTAATCGACAGACATTACAAGCTGTATGATTCGCATCTCGATGCAAGATGCCAGCCCCAAGATTGGAGGAGCTCGCGCGTCGACCACCTGGAATTGGAGTGCATAGCTTTTGTTTTTGTGCGAACAACGAAGCTCACATGTACCCAAGTTCTTGAGGGCATGGCCACCGTAACCTTGAAGTGTTACTTTGCTGCTTTGTAGCTTGTTGCACTTTTGCTTGGCTCGGAGCTTGTCATACACGGACTTAGGTAGAATGTTCACCTGTGCCCCCGTGTCTATTTTGAGCTTTAGTTTTGTGTTGTTGGACGTGACTGTAACATATGCCTGATCTTTATTGTATGGGTGAGAGCCAACATTATCAACACAGAACTCATCATTTACGTCGCTGTCGCTGTCTTCAATGTCAGGCTGATCAACGCTGTTGACGTTCTTCTGGCGGCACACGGCGGCGAAGTGGTTTCGCCGTTTGCATTTGTTGCAGGTGCGGCCTCGAGCAGGACAGTCGTCCTTATTCGTGTGCTGACTGTATCCGCAGTATCCACACGTCTTCTTCGTCTGACTGCTGTGTATGTCGAGGGAAGCTCGTGGCGTTTCTGTTAGCTTTAACACGGCGTGTTTGTTTTGATTTGACCATCTGGACATCTGTTGGTTCACTGATCATGTTGTTTAGTTGTTGTTGCGCGCTTTCATGCGCGCGCGCGATATCGATGGCGTTTATTAAACTCAGTTCTTCGCCGACGTTTATGAACTTTTCAAGTACCTTCCGCGCGTTCGTGCCATATACAAGCCTGTCCCGGATCATGTCATCAATGATGTTGGCTTGGAAACCGCAATCACGTGCGAGTATTTTTACATCCATGATGAAACTCTCAACAGGTTCGCCAACCCCTTGCACGCGGTTGTAGAATTTATATCGGCTGAATATGACGTTACTCTTCGGTGTTACGTACGCGCGAAATTTGGCCCACACTGTGTCCAAATTTTGTCTTTGTCCGTCGTCGTTATCGAATTGGAATGTGGAGTGGATTTCGCGGCCCTTCTCTCCCACCCACAACAACAGATAACTCACTTGTTGCACCTCTGTTTTGTCGTGTAACGGCCCAGCGAACATTAGCCGTGCGTGTTTTTCGAATTTTGTCCATGTTTCTGACAGCGCCGGCGAGTCCCAGTCCAGCGTCGGATATAACGCGCTATTTTGGTCCATGATGTCCTTCTACGGCGACACGACACGTTGCTGCGTGTCTCTGGACGTGTGTTCCCTATTTTCTGACACCATGAAATGATATAGACAATAGTATAATACTTTTATTGTGTATATCGTACAATCCGAATATGGCCGTGCACGCCGCCTCCGCCAACCAACAGGTGTGCCCCGAAAGTGCGCGAGGCTCGTAAGGGTAATGGTAATTCGAGATGCGTGTGATCTATCATTACAAAACCCATCTCAACATGGGTTTCTAAATGCGAGGTCACAAATATGTTATGTTTTTTGGAAGATATCACTAAGTGGGTAGATGAGGGATCACCAGTAGATACCATCTACTTAGATTTTCAAAAAGCTTTCGACAAAGTGCCCCATCAAAGATTACTACTTAAACTAAAGGCCCATGGCATAGGAAATTGTATAATTATCTGGTTAGAAAAATGGCTGATTGACAGAAGACAACGGGTAGTTGTTGATGGGTAGGCTTCAAACTGGAAATCAGTTTTGAGTGGGGTTCCACAGGGATCAGTACTAGGACCTATATTATTCTTAATATATATAAACGATTTGGACGACGATATAGCTAGCAAGGTGTTGAAATTTGCAGATAATACAAAAGTGTTTAGAAGGATTAAAAGTGATGGAGATAGACAGCATTTACAAGATGATCTTGACAGGTTGATCAAATGGTCTGAAAAGTGGCAAATGTTGTTCAATTTTGGGAAATGTAAATGCTTTCACACAGGACATGGGAACGAATATGTAGAATATACAATGGGGGAACTGTACTAAGTACTACTGTAAAAGAAAACGACTTTGGGCTGACAATTAGTGCTGACATGAAGGTTTTAGAGCAGTGTGGAATTGCAGCTTCAAAAGGAAATCAAATCCTTGGATTGATTAGGCAAAATATAGCATATAAAGAAAAAGAACTAATAATACCGCTGTACAAAACAATAGTTATGCCTCATTTAGAATATTGTATACAAGCGTGGATTATCTACGATGACACCGGTAGCTTCTGGTAATATTGCCCACGTCAATAGCACAAAGCCGACAGCACTTGTTCGTCCAGCAACGTCATTGCTGGAGAAGGCAAACGTGTCGCAAGAGGTTTCGCACGAATTCAATAGTAGAGGAAAGCCTGAATTCGAAAAGCGCCACCAACGAGTGCCGGCTGATGGATATGCGCGTGCAATTCGCCAGATGTCACTGCGTCAGCAGCAGCAACGTCATCATCAGCAGCAGCAACAGGAGCAAAAGCTGCAGCAGCAGCAACCCGGCGACGTCTTCCTGCGGTATTCGCAGTGCCTGTCCCGACAGGCGGCACGAGTGTCGCCGTGCACGTCTCACCTCCAGACGGCGTGCCAGTCGTCTAACTTGCGAGTCGTTAAAACAGTCCGAGCCGCCATGTTGGAAATGGACGAGCTGTTCCGGACTTTGCGTAACTTCCGGCTCGTGCATCTCATCAGGGACCCGCGCGGAGTTGTCTACTCCCGACGCAAATACCCCGCATGTCGCGGCATTGGATCCACATATGACGTAGTGGCGGAAGCACGTATTTACAGTCAGAACATCTTGCGCGACATCGAAGAGAGACGAACTCTCGAAGCACGGTGAGTATAATACAAAACCATTCGATGCTGCCAATATAATAATAATGCATTGGTACCCTTTAAGAAACATGCATTGTAGAAAACTATTTGTATTTGGAGTCAGTCCGTTGCTAACGTCGAATTACTATTCATGGTTATTGATAGTTTCATACTAGATAACAATGAATAGTAGGTAAACAACACCTCTTACAAAAGGCACTCTGAATAAGGTGAAACACATTTGAATACCCATATTCAATCTAACCGGCACAAATCATGATACATTTTCTTCATGGACTTTGACCAAAACAGGTTGTAACCTTTTAAACATAAGCCACATCAGCACAAACACGCACGCTCATGTAACACGCACATACACACGCACGTAAACACGAATACACACACACACACACACACACACACACACACACACACACACACACACACACACACACACACACACACACACACACACACACACACACACACACACACACACACACACACACACACACACACCCCACAACAACACACATACAACACACACTATGCCATACACACCTATATATATATATATATATGTTAGTGAGCAAGTACGTGCGTGCGTATATATATATATATACATACGCACGCACGTACTTGCCCAGTACACACATTGCGTATCCTGACACACCATACACACACGAACACGCACACGCACACTGAGGGGGAGAGAGAGAGAGACATACAAACACGCGTGCGCATGCATGTTGTTGCGAGCGTGTGGGTGCATGCGTGCTTGCGTGTGGACGCGTGCTATAAACTGCGAAATGGGTAATCGGAGTCATGTCATGCTAACAATATTTTAACTGTATCTTCGCTTGACTGATTTCAAAGCCGCTGTTTGTTCTTGATAGGGTTGTATCAGGACATCGATAAACTAATCCACACATTCTGTGTCCAGCTTATTAAGAATACTGTGTATTCGTCTGTTTATGAATAGAATCGATGTCTCAGCTCTCTCTCACTCTCTCTCACTCTATCTATGTCACTCTCTCTCTCTCTTTCTCTCTCTCTCTCTCTCTCTCTCTCTCTCTCTCTCTCTCTCTCTCTCTCTCTCTCTCTCTCTCTCTCTCTCTCTCTCTCTCTCTCTCTCTCTCTCTCTCGTTTTCTCTCTCTCTCTCTCTCTCTCTCTCTCTCTCTCTCTCTCTCTCTCTCTCTCTCTCTCTCTCTCTCTCTCTCTCTCTCTCTCTCTCTCTCTCTCTCTCTCTCTCTCTCTCTCTCTCTCTCTCTCTCTCTCTCTCTCTCTCACTCTGTCTCTCTCTCTCTCTCTCTCTCTCTCTCTCTCTCTCTCTCTCTCTCTCTCTCTCTCTCTCTCTCTCTCTCTCTCTCTCTCTCTCTCTTTCAGTCTTGTGTTAGGCCTTTGGTAAAAACGGACGCCGCCCACGTGTACAATATGTAAAGTATTATTGATTTCACCATTTAACAAAAGTGTACCAACCAGCGTGCTGTATTCACCAATACGATCAAATGCATGTAAGTGCGTAGTTCAGCACGCCTAGCATGAATGAAAAAGTGAAACTGTTAAACTTAAAAGTACCATTGCTAAATTAAATATAGAAGCCCATCGATATACAACTGTATATATATATATATATATATATATATATAAACCTACATTTCTATTTTTGTGATACATATATATATATATATATATATATGTACAAACCCACTTTTCTATTTTTTTGCATTACATATCACACAAAAATAGAAAAGTAGGTTTGTATCGACAAATGTGACATTTCTCGGCAATGTAATTTTTTTTTAAATTATAGCTATGACGCCTAAATAGGGATGGGCTCAAATTCTACACATGTGTCCATTACTCTTCTTATACCACAGCAAATGTGGCACTCGGTACCAGCGTGCCGTGATATACGGGTTAAGAAGCGTTGCATTAAGCTATGCTAACTGTTTTGCGAAATGAGTCTCGTACGAGTCGAGTTCAGAAGGTGAACGTTAATTTTCAAGCCGGCACGTCGTACATTCACATATTACATGGTAATAAATAGGCGTACTGCGAATGTATTTAATAATTGATATCCGACAATTGACGGATATACGGTTGTATAGACCAACTCAATGGAAAGCCATCCTGAACGCATACATGGATGACGACTGGATCCCTGGACGACTACACAATGTTGACACTAAGCAATTATCAATTATGGTTTTACGACCCGATCCAGGGCTTCGTGAAAGCACAGCTATACTAGTTAGTTCTTCGATTCTTAGCCTTTTTGACCGAGACCCAAATTCCTAACGTTTGACTTGCCAGGCGACCCAAGTATTCAAACGTCATTTTTCACAAGTTAAATGTTATGAACTGCTGCGACAAAATTGCTAAAATAAATAATGCTAGATGGACGAGAACATCTGTTGAATTTGCTTGCTGAGATACAACGACCAAAGAGCTAAATGTGACAGCTGATGCAATTACGACTGATAAACCGGCCAGAATATCTTCAAAACACGGTGTTGTTGAAGATAGGCTGCATCGCAAGTCAAGTTATCGGATATCAATTAGCTGTTCTCAATTGAAATGTCTTCTGCCAGCTCTCCCGCCTCAATATCAAATGTGTTCTGCACTCAGTTGTATTTAATCACATCATCGTGGATATAGTAATCAAATTCTACCACTAGTTTGTTCAAATGTTCCAGGGCGATTTTTTGGACCTCAGTGAATGACACTGCATGGTGATCCAGAAACAAAATAAATCAGTACTACGAAAGAAGTTGTCATTCCTTCCTCTATCTTCGTCTTCCACGGTTTTAGCTTGAGCTAACCCTTGTATGTTGTCGACTTGTCTGACAGCTTAACCAGTGTCTGATCAAGACCTTACAATTGTTGTCCTCAACAAATACATCCGCAATATATGCCCATTGCAGCATCCTCTTCAATTCTGAGAATCTTATGGACAGATGGTTCTTCTCCAACAAAAACCTTTCGACCTCGTTGGTACGGTACCACACGTTGAATCACCTGTCCTCGCAGCAGTCATCTCACCTCAGAGTGGTACAGTAAAGGCACATGGTCCGAGTCAAAACGGAGCCATCCCTGTGTGAAGATTCGGGAATTTAGAGACCTTGCTTCTATTAAATTCCCCACTTGAATGACTTCCTGCATCACAGCTTGCAACACCGGCAACAACTTCTTTGAGGCAAGATTCTCCCGATAGAGGAGACACTGATGAATTATCACTTGCGGATTTATTTCCTTGGTACGAGCAGTGAACGATTGACGTGCTCATGTTATCGCTGGTGCACCATCACAACATACACGGATGTACTGTTCCCACGTCAATCCTTTCCCTTATTGGATAAATCCACAATTTTGAATCTCTCCCGTTCTGGTGGTACGCAGCGGACGGCAAAACAGAAACTCTTCTTCCAAGTCTTTCGGATTTCAATAAGGGATGTATGAAATGAGATGGGCGTCGTCACTAACATCGGTCGATTCATCCAAGTAAACACTGCTGAATAAAAACATGTTATGGCTGTGTGACAACGGGCTAAAAATGTGAGCGTTGTTTTGTGAAGCTACATTAATGATTTCGATAGTGTTTGTGTTCGCACGACGCCCTTTCAGAATAATTTAGGTGATCGCTAGACCATGTGACATGTCTGATACAGATCGAGAACTTGTTTGTGGTACGCACTGTTGCCAATGTGTGTGTGTGTATATATATGTGTGTGTGTGCGCGCGCGCGCGGGTGTATGTGCACGTGTGTGCGCGCATGTGTGTGTGTACGCGCGTGTGTGTACATGTATCACTCTTTTCTTCTCTCTTTATATATATATATATATATATATATATATATATAAGTAGTATGAGAGGCCATTTCGATGAGCCGCCGAGGGGACCGGGCCATCCATGGATAAATTCTATGATAGAGCCTGTCACGTGACCTACCTCCTAGCGTGGAAGTAGTGCCACCTGGCGGAATGAAGTGGAGGTAGTGCCTCCTGCGGGAAGGTGGAATATAAGTGGTAATTATGGTTAATGAGGTATTCACTTAGAGAGATGTGTGTGTATGCATGCGCGTGTATGAAAGCAGTCGGTTGGAATACAATAGTGATGTTACCAGACACCGCGTTGCTAGGCAACGAGACAAGAGGTCAACCTAGGCCGAGGGCGAGAGAGGGGACAGATAAGGATAGAACAGTAAGTCAACACGAGAAGGGGAGAAGTGATACTGGATGATGTAATCAAACACCACGTTGCTACGCGACACGATAAGAGGTTACACCAGGGCAACAGACGGAGACAGATAAGAAAGGACTCTGGAACGTCATACAAACAGCTGTGTCGGGAAGTGTAGAATGATCACGCTTCGAAGTAGGTCATGTATTAGTATATATTAAGTATTATTAAAATTATTATTAAAAGTAGTTATAAAATGGTAGAACACTTACGTCCACTCCTATGCAGTGCTGTCACCGCTGGTGTTTATGTCACTGCAGGCATCGTCTTCACTGCTAAAAAAGATGATATAGACAACAGTTAGATTTACCTGAACGTGTAAAACGTATGATATAAAGCAAAAAGAAAGATCATATAACTATGGGTTAAACATTCAGTAATTAGGGGTAACTAAGATACTTTTAATGACATGAAATTGACCAATCAGCGACGAGTATTTAGAAACGTCTGCTGTTTTTCTAGAAGTTTCTGTGTGAAACAATGGAGGTGGGTGTGTTTTTAGTGTGTTGTATGTGTGCGTGTGTGCGTGTTCGTGTGTGTGTGTATGTGTGTGTTGTACATATTATGTATGTGTGTTGTATGTGTGCTGTGTGTATGTGGCGCATTCAGCCGATCGAAGCCTAGGCTAAGGCTAAGCATAAGCCAAGGGCTGATGAGCTGGGTAGCCCCTATCGTTAGGCTACGCCTCAGTTCAGTTCGACTGTTGACAGGTTAACTCCCTGTCGCGTATGTCGAGAGCTTTTGAGGATGCCCGCACGCTGGCCTGTTTTCACCTACGCCGGCGGTTCCCTCCACAACCATGCCCGTTAACCCTTTAACGCCGGACGAGGTCAAGTTACGGCTATGGCACGCCGGATTGGAAAAATGCCCGAAATTGCCGACGTTCTCGGGCAGTAAAGATGCCAACACAGTGGACGATTTTCTTAATCGTTTCGACACTATTGCCGGTATTTGCGGTTGGACAGTTGGCCAACGTGCCCTCCAGTTGGAGATGGCTCTCCTGGGGGAAGCTTACTGCCGAAAGACTACCGTTCTCTCTGTGCAGCATAGCCAGTTCGGTAGCGGAGTCGCTCTACGCAGGTTTAGGCAACGCAAACGGGATGCTACCGAGCCTTTGAGAGTTTTTATCAAGTAACTGCTTGACCTGGCTCGACAAGCATCTTCGATCTGCGAGATGCGCAGTCGTATGTCACTGGTAAAAGAGCAGTTTATAGCCACCTTGACTGATAAATTCACCCAGAGACTACGCTCTTTTTAGAGTGATGCGCCACATTGCCGAGAAGAGTGAACAGTTTACCCAGTGTACCGTTAAACCAGACAATGGCGGTATGTATACTCTAGCAACACCCAATTGCTATGAGGCAAGCTGTGGTAACACATATGCCAATGATGATGCCGAAATGGACGCACTGGTATCTCGTCTAAATATAGTATTGCAAACACGCTCGCAACGTAGAGGTAATGATTACCTTACTCCAGTCTCGGGCACACGACAGACAGACCATAGCCGCAATACTCAACATTTGCATATCACCTGCTATAACTGCGGACAGCAGGGTCACATTGCACGCTATTGCTCAGCACCACGTCGTCGTCAGACCTACTTTAGATTCAGGTTCGACGGTCAGGCTTCTAACTGACAGTGGTGCAGTAAAACTCCTCGTTCGCATAATGGGACACGGCCGGATTCCCCAAATGGGGACAGGCTAGAATAAACCCGGGAAAACTAGCCTTTTTCCAAACACTGATCCGGGAAATAAAGTAGACAAACATGTGCCACCTACCAGTAATCTTGATGTACACCCACGATTTTATAGGGTGAAGCCAGTTGATGGCTGGGTGATTCGTACATGCATGTATGACATGGAATGCCTCCTACTTTTGGACACAGGTGCCGCAGTGTCATTAATTGACCATCAAACTTACATGACTATCGTCGCTAGTCATCGCCCTCCGTTGCATTCTATACACACTCGGCTACAAACCCCTGATGGTGGTCAGATGAAATTATATGACGAGACAACCCTAGAGTTGGCATTTGATGGATTACACACATCACAATATGTCATGGTAGTTGATCTACGAGAAAGTGGTGGAATTCTTGGGTTGGACTTCCTCCATGAACATGGGTGCGAAATGTCGATGCGGAATGGGTTGCTGAAGATTGGGCCCACAACATTTGCATTGACCAAACAGGGCAAGCAAGACACAGTTGCACATGTTCGCCTAGAGCCATCTGTGGAAATTCCGCCAACCATGGAACAAGTTGTCACTGGAATAGCTGAAAATAAGCTGCAGTATGTTGGTGGCAGCACTACCTTGCTGACACCAAATGCTAGTCTAATGACTGATGCCGGGGTTGTTATGGGTGCATCCCTGGTTTCAAGGTGTACCAAACACATGTCGGTGGTACTTCTAAACCCCACGGATAAGTCGATATTTGTCCATAAAGGTGGCACAGTTGGTGTGCTGCAGTCGGTGCCATGCATTGAGGTCTTCAATGTGTCAGACGAAGACTTGCCTTGTAAAGGATATGCTGAATTTGGACAGACGTATTCCATATCTACATCTGAACAACATCCCGCAGCGCTAGCCAAATTGTCTTCTGAACTGTCAGCAGAACTAAATTTGTGTCAGCGAGATGCTGTCCAAGCCGCTCTACGAGGTTATTCTGATGTTTTGCTGAGACTAGTTCCCAGTTGGGTATGACTGGTCCTTCAAAACATAAGAGATGCTTACCCAATTCGCTAACGGGCTCGACACCTTCCGGTGGCTCAACAAGAGATACAAGCTAGAGAGGTTCAGTTCATGCTGGATAAGGATATCATAGAGCCGAGTACTAGTTGATGGAGTAGTCGAGTAGTCCTTATAAAGAAGAAAGACGGTACAGTCCGGTTTTGCGTAGATTATCGTCGATTAAATGATGTCACCCGAAAGGATACATACCCCTGCCGTTGATTTCGGATACATTAGATGCTCTGGCTGGCTCTGAGTGGCTTTATACCCTTGATTTGGCATCTGGTTCCTGGCAAGTGGAACTGAACAAACAAGATAAAGAGAAGACCGCATTTAGTATGTGGCAAGGTCTCTTCCAATGGAAGGTCATGCCTTTGGGCTCTGCAATGCTCCGGCAACATTTAAACTTTTGATGGAGCTCGTTTTGAGAGGGTTGTGCTGGAAAAATTGGTTGGTTTATGTTGACGATGTTATCGTCTACGGAAAGACTTTCGAAGAGACATTGCACCGTCTCATTACAGTGTGGGACAGATTTCATGCTACTGGCTTGACGATAAAAGCCAAGAAGTGCAGGCTATTCCAGACTAAGGTTTCCTATCTTGACCACATAGTCTCCAGACACAGGATTGCTACAGATCCACAAAAGGTATCTGCAGTGCGAGACTGGCCTCGGCCTACTACAATAAAAGAAGTTCATCGATTTGTAGGCTTAGCATCCTATTATCGGCGCTTTATACCATCATTTGCTCACATTGCCAACCCTTTGACGGCCATGACGAGGGCAAAGCGTTCTTTTACCTTGTCAGATACCAAAGAGAAGGCGTTCCGAGGCCTTCGACGGGCCCTTTGTGAAACGCCTGTTTTGGCATACCCACTCGAAATGACGAGTTTGTTTTGTATATCGATGCGAGTGCAGATGCCATGGGTAGTGTACTTTCACAACGCCAAGCGGGTGGTGAGAAAGTCATTGCCTAAGAAACTAAGATCTCCAGTCGTACGCACACTCGATACTGCACAACACACAGGGAGCTGTTGGCAGTAGTGACCTTTGTCCAACAATGTCACCATTATCTGTGGGGCCGACCATTCACCATTATCACAGATCATGCGTCACTGACATGGTTACTTAATTTTAAAGAACCTGAAGGAATGGTTGCACGGCGGCTCATCACCCTTGGTGGCTATGATTTCCAGATTGTTCATCGACCAGGAAGCTCGATGGGTAGTGCCGATGCACTCTCCCGCAAAGCGTCACGGCCATGCAAACGATCAGAGGATTGTACTCCAAATACGTGCAGTGAGCAACAAGCCTTACAGCAGCCCAATTCAAATCACAATGTTGTCCCTGCACTGTCCAATGACAATCTCTTGTTGGGCGAGATTGCTGAACAAATCGTGGATCCACCCAAAACTTCTGGCAAATCTTGCCAATCTGGTTCCAACAGCCACTTTAATGACTGTTCACCATCATCGGAGAAAGGGGCGGAAACCGGAGTATTTGTAGTGCAGTGGGTCCCAGGTGTGACGTTAGCGGACATACGTCGCTGGCAAAGCGAAAACGAGAGCATTGATTGTATGCTCCGTCACAAGGATACACGTACCCAGAGACCACCATTTGCACAAACCAGGGACCAAGATTACATGGCCAAGTGTTTATGGCAACAATAGGACAGGTTAACCATTGTGGATGGCATTCTCTATCGTAAGAAGAAAGCCAGTTGTGACACCGAAGAGATAATCCAACTTGTGGTCCCTTCGCCAATGAGATAGCGACTTTTCCAGGCGGTACCCTGCGACCGCCTTGGGGGGCACATGGGTCATAACAAATCACTTGCCTCCCTGCAACGACGTTACTACTGGCCTAGGATGTCAGAGAACGTCAGTCGGTGGCTCCCCCTTTGTAGAGACAGTGGACAGCGCAAACCGGCAACGGCTCCACACCGCGCTCCTCTGACTCAGATGGCAGTAGGAGTTGGGAACGTATAGCTATGGACCTTATAGGTCCAATGCCCGACTCGGTAAGCGGAAACAAATACGTTCAAGTCGTCGAAGATTATTTCACGAAATGGGTTGAAGCCTCCCTCATACCCGCCAAAGAAGCACTCACAGTAGCCGATAAACTAGTCACAGAGGTATTCTGTCGATTTGTCTGTCCAAGACAGCTTCATTCCGATCGGGGAAGGGAATTTGACAATAAAATTATTCAGGAGGTGTGTCGCATGATGCGAATCGATAAGACGCTAACTACACCATACCGTTCGCAATCAGACGGATTGGTTGAACATTTTAACCGCACCCTCCAAGATATGATTTTCACATATGCCAGGCTACACTCACAAGACTTGGAAGACCATCCTCCATATGCCCTGTGCGCATACCATACTACGGTACACATCAGCACTAAGGTGTCCCCATGCCGAATGTTGTTGGGTCAAGAGATTACCCTTCCACTCGATCTACAAATCGAGGGACCCCCCAGAGCACATGTCCCACAATGTACAACTCAGTATGGCGAATGGCTTCGTGACGCCATGGAGTTAAGCCACAGCATAGCTCGGCGGGAAAGTCGCAAGGCCTCCCTTCGTCAGAAGACAGCATATGACTTGAAGGCGACTCCAGTAAATTTTCCGAAAGGGAGCTGGGTATGGCGTTACAGCACAGCCACAGCTAAGATGAAAGGTGGAGTCAGATGGTGTAATGAACATAACACCGTCTGATGCTGCCACCTGACGTATAGTTTATAGTGATTTAAAAATGTTGGAACTTTCCTGTAATTACGAGAATAAAGAAGTACGTGTCATTATTTTATTTTTGGCGACGAGAGATGCGCAAAACAGAACCAAAAGAGAAGTGTGTGAGTAGTGTCGTCTACCACAGAGCACAGAGACGTGTGCAAAATGCGCATACCAAGAAACGGTTAGTGTTAAGTCCGTTATGAACGTGTTGTTTCAACTTCAATCCGTTGGCCGTGTTGTCAGCCACGAGACCCATACCACAGACAGTGACGTGTAAAAAAAAACTGGAACCACGCATACTGCGAACATGTGACATTCGTATCAAGTCGGTTGTTTACTGTGTACAACTAGTAAACAAGCCAACAGTCGTGATGCATGGAATAGATTTGTGCAGGATGCAGTCATGGCAACGTCATTAAATGTGCCGTGCGTACAGCCTTTTGAATGCGAACTTTCCAGCAGTGACGCCTCGTTAGGTCCCAAATGGAATAAGTGGCTACTCAGGTTCAAGAACTATCTGTCCGCCATCGCAGTAAATGACGAAGGACAGAAGAGAGCACTGTTGTTGCATGCAGTCGGCAGTAAAATATTCGATATTTTTGTCAACCTTCCGAACAGAGGGACAACCTACGAACATGCCAAAATAGCGCTAACAGCATACTTCATGCCGAATGTTAATCGTGAGTATGAACGTGCCGTATTTAGACGCATGCGTCAAGAGAGTGGCAAACAAATTGAGGCTTACCATACCCGTCTCCGCCAGGCAGTGGCCAGTTGCGAGTTCAACGACATTAACGGTGAAATTAAATCACACGTGATACAGACAACCACAGACTTAAAACTGCGTAAACAAGGACTGACAAACGATGCGTTGACGCTAGGCGACATAATCGAAGCGGGTCGAAATAACGAGCTAGCGCAAGCCCAAAGTTTGGACATTGAAAAAGACTTGACAGGCATCCAACACGATGCCAAGACAATCGGTCGCAATTTCGGACAGTCGAAACGTAGAAAACCACAACAGGGTGTAACAAAATGTAGATACTGTGGCTTTCCGCGTGTAGGAGGCAAGGAAACTTGCCCGGCATTTGGTAAACAGTGTTTTGTGTATCATGGAAGAAAACATTTTGCTAATTTTTGTCCTAGGAAAGGTCAGAAAAGTACCACAAACAAACAGTTTGTGAAGAAATCAGTTCGTGAAGTTAGTGATGAGGTTGAGAATTACGTATTTACAGTAGGGACTGTAAATGATGAAAGCATGGAGTGTGATGGTTATAAAAATAGAATAAATTATGTTTCCGAAAACACTGAGGGTGATGTTTGTGAAAGTAGTATACATGGTGTTTACAACTGCACTTTTGTAGCAAAACCGCCGAAGTTCAAAATCGAGTTTGAAAAGTGTTCAGTGATGATGACAGTTGATAGTGGTGCATCGTGTAGTCTAATAGTACGTTTCAGAACAAATTCAAGGGTGTTCGTCTTGAAACATGTCATGACAAACTAAATGCGTATGGTGGTACACGTGTAGTAACCATTGGAACATTTCATAGTACTATTGTGTGTGGTCAGAAAACTGCTAGTGATGTTTTCTATGTAGTGAAAGGAAACTGTGGATGTTTTCTCAGTGTAAACGTGAGTCAAAATCTCGGACTCATTCAGGTTGCAGATCATGCGGTGCATAATGTCGGAAATACTGAGTGGCCAGAAGGAAGAAATACCCGAAGGTATTTGAGGGTATGGGTAGGTTAAAGAACGTTGAGGTAAAGCTTCACATCAATGATGCTATCCCCCTGTTGCTCAGCGCCACAGAAGAATCCCCTTTCATGAACGTCAAAAGGTTACAAAGGAACTGCTTGAGTAGAAAAGGAATGATGTGATCGTAAGGGTAGAGGGTCCAACTCCCTGGGTGTCCCCAATAGTGGTAGTACCGAAACCCAAAAGGCCCGGTGAGGTTCGTATCTGTGTCGATATGCGACAGGCGAACAAAGCAATCATGAGAGAGCGACACCCGTCGCCTACAGTTGATGACATTGTTCAAAAACTGAATAATGCACGTGTGTTCAGCAAGATTGATCTAAGATAAGGCTATCATCAGTTGATGCTTGCGGAGGAGTCTCGCTATATCACCACATTCTCCATTCATGACGGTTTGTGGCGATACAAAAGCCTTAATTTTGGTATTTCGAGTGCGAGCGAAGTGTTTCAGAATGTTGTTGCAAATGTCATTGAAGGAATTGACGGTTCTTTCAATATGTCCGACGACATCTTTGTGTTCGGAACGGGCAAAACCGACGAGGAAGCGCATGCCGAACATGACAAGAGTTTGGATCAGGTGCTGAAGAGGCTCGACGAAAATGGACTCACAGCAAATCTCGCCAAGTGTGAGTTCCGAAAGCCAAAGATGGAATTCTATGGTATGATGTTCTCAAACCAGATCCGAAGAAAGTAGAAGCACTCCTAGAAATGGAGCGTCTGTCAATGTGGGAGAAGTGCAGAGTTTGTTGGGAATGATAAACTAACTCGCAAGGTTTATTCCCAATTACTCGACAGTAACAGCACCACTGCGGAAGCTCACATGCAAGAAGAAAGAGTTCAAGAGGGAGCTTGAACAACAGTCATCGTTTGATATGCTAAATGGTGTCCTTGGTACGTGTCCAATCGTTGCCTACTTCGACATGAAGAATTAAACAGAAATCATTGTAGACGCATCCCCTGTAGGGCTAGGTGCGATGCTAGTACAGTACCAAGACAAGAAGCCCCAAGTAGTTGCATACGGGAGCAGAGCCCTAACACCAGTTAAAGCGAATACTTTCATGTGTATGTCTACGGGGCGCCAGTGAAAGTAATAACTGACCACAAGCCATTAGTAACGTTGTATGAAAATCCCGGCGCCAAGCTGTCCCTGAGACTGGAAAGATGGGCGATGAGGCTGCTGCCGTACCAGCCAGTTATCAAGTTCCGTCAGGGTAAAGATAATCCGTCGGATTACTTATCTCGCCATCCGCAAGTGTCAGACAGAAGTTCTCGAGAAGAACTTGTGGCAGAAGAGTATGCGAATTTCGTCACAGAGGAAAGTATCCCAACAGCAATGAGTAGAAGTCTTAGAAACAACGTTGGCAGACCCAACTCTGAGTGCTGTGAAAGATCTTCTGTTAACTGGAAAGTGGTACATGCTTGAAACAAAGTATGGACAAGATCCAAGTGTGGACTTTGAAGCGATGCAATCGTACAGCAGAGTTGGAAATGAACTCAATGTAATACGAGATGGATTAGTGTTGAGAGGAACCCGTATTGCGGTTCCAGCGAGTCTGCAGCACAGGGTAATCCATCTGGCACACGAAGGGCATCAAGGGATAAACAAGACCAAGGCTCTCCTCAGAGAAAGTCTGGTTTCCCAGAATTGACGCTATGGTAGTCAAGCTACTTGGTGAATGTGTAGCGTACAAAGCGGCTTATGATTCAAAGTCAAGGGAACCATTGGTCATGTCTGATCTTCCGTCAAGGAAATGATCTCATCTATCCGCATATTTTTTATGGACCATTACCTACAGGTGACTACCTCCTTGTTGTCATGGACGGGTACTCCAGATTCCCTGAAGTTGAAGTTATAAGATCCCTGTCGGCTCAGACAGTTATTCCAGTCTTCGAGAAGATATTCTCGTCAGGAGGTACTCCCGACAACTTGAAAACAAACAATGGAACTCCGTTCCAAAATGAAGAGTTTTTTAAGAGGTTTGCTGTCAACCTAGGTTTTATCCACCAAAGAGTAACACCATATTGGCCAGATGCGAATTGTGTAGCCGAGAGGTTCATGAGAACCACATATAAAGTCTGCAAATGTGCATAGGTAGAAGGTAAACCCTGGAAAAGGGAGGTGTACCGGTTTCTTAGAAACTACAAGGCAACCCCGCATACCTCGACAGGATTACCACCAGCAACGGTTTTGAATGGTGTACCGTTGAAGATGAAGTTACCCCAGGTGCATGCTGAGGAAATGGATGAAACACTCCGTCACAAGGATTGGGCGGCAAAGAACAAGATGAAGGAATATGCGGAAGCACGACGAAAGATAACCAAGTCTGACATTGGTATCAAACAAAGTGTTGTTGAAGAATGTGGCACAATAATGGAAACTAGTGCCCAAATTCCAACATGAACCTTTCGAGAAAAGGTACAATTGTAAAAGCACAAAGAGGCCAGGAGGTCAAATCGCGAAACACAAGTCATTTTCGCAGAGTCAGCACTGACATTGAGCCGTTGCAATACAGGCCAGTCGAACCTGACCCAGCTCCTACTGTAGTACCCCCAATAGTCCTAATAAGTAGTCCAGTGGGATCTCCATACTCAACTGAGGCTAGTACGAGTCTTTCCCCTTCCGTGCATGCTCCACCCGATCATCCAATTAGGGTTACGAGTGTACCCAAACGGTTTGAAGGTTTTCGTGTAAACCTGCCTAATTTCTGTAAACAGTGATGTAGTTTCAACACTGTACTGTGTATAGTTTCAACATATCAGGCGATATTTTGTTTATTTGCAAAACATAATTGTATAAAGTTTGGGGAGATGTAATGAACATAACACCGACTGATGTTGCCACCTGACGTATAGTTTAAAGAGATTTAAACATGTTGGAACTCTCCTGTAATTACGAGAGTAAAGAAGTTAGTTCTGTCACCGAAGCCATGATGTACGTGTCACTATTTTATAGATGATCTGATCCATACCTAGTGGTGGGTCGTCCTTCTGGAGTGACTGTTGCTGTTGGGGACCGAACGATAGTCGAGCACATCGAGCACATGTGGAGGACAATGATGGTCCACTAACCAGTTGGTTGACCAATGACTTACCAATGGACACCGGGATATGCTCTCCAGACCCGGGACGCTGGACACAGACGCCAGAGTTTCCTGCTGACCAACCTCGAGTACAGGCTCCGGATGATCATACTGTTGGTGACGATAGCGAGGTAGTCAGCCTCCAGAGGCGGCTACCGATGATTATATAAACCTTCGGCGTGGCCTACGCACACGTCGCCCACCTACTCTGCTTGACCTATAGGTCAACACATCGCTGAGTATGTGCTCGTAATCTTGGCCGAAACAAAGTAAATGTGTCTGTCTTTGAACAAGTGCTAGGACAGATGTATGACTTTCTCCAGCGATGTCTCAGAAACTGTGGGTGACAGGATGGATATACAGATTTCTGTTAGCAGTTGCACGCAGTCTGACATTACTTGCCAACAGTGAAGAAAGCTACTCACGCCATAGTTTGGTCGCCTCAGTGTTCTGAAAGAATATGTTGCACTCAACGTGGTAGAATGATAATGCAGTAACCGTACTCTGCTTCGTCAGTTTCAAATTTGAAACACATTCGCCTGCGGAATACCGTGTTATTGGTTTCCAGGCAGACAGTTTGGAACTTTACTGTCGTGTTTAAGCTTGGTTGACAGTGCCATGCCAAATATGGTGTGGATGTACTTGTTGAATTGGTTGTAGAAAAAACATTGTTCTATGCCATGTGTTTTAGTTTGTTTTATTGTCACGGCCATTTCTAGTACGGTTGCCTACTTGCACTAGCAACTGTTAACATAGCACGAGGCAGTCATCTGGAGGAAGAATCCGCTCTGCTTGACACTAAATTGTTGATGACACCTCTGGCGATGAACTGGTCCCTACGTTCGTACTCATGCTGATGTCGGAAAAAGGACGTTCGAACTTGTTATACTTGGCGAGATGTCTACATACTGAAGACATCCCAGCACCAGAAAATGTACTGCCATGGTGGTACACATTTGCGAGGGTGCAGCTACAGTCGAGAAAATGACATTGGACGTTGCTTATATCGCCACCATCACCCCAGACCATTCGCTATATATGGTGCAGTTACTTTCATCAACGA
This sequence comes from Paraescarpia echinospica, assembly GCA_020002185.1. Lineage (NCBI taxonomy): Eukaryota > Metazoa > Annelida > Polychaeta > Sabellida > Siboglinidae > Paraescarpia > Paraescarpia echinospica. The sequence goes on from CM034536.1 coordinate 58,151,460, forward strand.
TGCTTGATATGTGTTAGTTAACGGACACTTAAACTACGTATGCGAACATTCTCCGGACAATGATGAACATTTATATTTTATGAAGGACGTTGCATAATCCAATTTGATTTTGTTTCTCGAATTGTACTGCATAATTTTATATACTTGTTATATAGTGTGATCTTGAAAGGATCCCTGAGTTTCGTTCGGGGGCGAACATGTTAAAGGGAGGGATGTGACATGGACCCCCGTCTGCACAAATTGTGACACTCCTGCGGGACTCCGGCACGGGAGAGCAGTGTGCACGAGAGCGGACGACGAGAATTGTGACGTCTGTTGCCTGTTGTGTATTCTGTGTTGGCTTTGAGATTAAACCTCTTTTTAATATTAAATTATATAAAAATAATGTGGCTGCTTCAGCAGTTAACCCTACCAAGAGTGAACGTTTCAACTGAAGCGGTAAGACGTCGCTGCAGCGTTCGAAGAAGCCGATATTGAGACTCCCGCCTTTGCCTCCACCAGAGATGCTGTTGCGAGTTCTCCTCATAGCGTTGGTCTCTTTCGGTGTTACCACATCAGAAGGTAAGATACGCAAAACTATATCAGCCAAACTTTATATCTACACTGTCAAATCTATGCTAATACACTCCCTGAACGTCATGTTAATGCTCGATGATCAACTTGGATAGCAATAAACCAACTCATTACCATAGCTCATAATATTTTGTATAAGATCTGTAAGCACACCTATATTTTAGCAAAGTGGCGTAGTTTACTCGTACGCAAGGGAAAACCTCGACAACAGCACATCATTCGGCTATAAAAGTCCCTTACGGGTGAAGTCCACGTCGCTTGGTTCGTCCTGCTTTCTTCTCTATTCTTTTCCATCTTTGCCTTCTGCGATGGTCTTCCACTCTCGGCCGTTCGTACTCCTTCTTTCGAGGTATCGTCGTACTTTCGATCATATTTTTAGCCTTCTTTAACTCCATGTACCACTCGCTTTTGTTTCCTTGTTTTTTTGTTAGTCACATCTCTCATTCTCTGCATAATTCAAAGGATACGCACAATTAATATGCCATACATACGATGAATATTAAATGTGGGTAAACAATATGTAAAACGTCTTGCGCTATCGTGAATGACTAATTTTTGAGAATTATGTTCGTGTAAATACTATTTCACCGATACCATGCAAAACGCAAATTTCCGTGTGCATTAAATGGAGAAAGAAACATGCTAGCCTTAAAATATACTACTTATATATGCATGAATAATTTATGTGTAATCGCAGCACATTTTTTGAGATCATCTTTCTAAAAAAAACGTGAAAATGGTAATAAAAGTCGATACCACGCGAAAGCCTTTAATGGCAAATAACTCGCATACATACATTAGTAATATATATTTGACGTACATGTTGCATTTATGTTAGCTTACACGTGATCAAAAAGTTAATCCCAGGAAATTAAAACTATCAACTTTTGTAATTACACTATTATTGATTTTAGGAATAGGTGTGTTAAATGTTTTATTGGGTGTGTGGAAAACCATGACTTTAGATTTACTTACGTTAAGAGAAAGTTTATTTATTTCTAGCCATTCATTAATTCTTCATTAGTTCTTCATTAATCAATGTTTCAGCATCTTTGGTGTGTGAGATTGTGCAATTGCTCATTGTTCTAGGGTATAAAATTGAACATTTGGTTCGCTTGAGAAAAGTCATTAATATAAATAATAAACAGAATTGGTCCAAGAATGCAGCCTATCAGATTTTACATCATTAATTTCTACATAAATATATTCTATTTGATAGATAACTTTCATAAAGTTTCAGAGACACCCCTTCAATTTCGTAATGTTTTAATTTACAAAGTAATGTATTATGGTCTAAGGTATCAAATGCTTTAGAGAGATCAAGAAATATGCTGAAAGGTACCTCATTATTATCCATGTAGGTTGTTATTTGGTCTACAAGGTCTAATGCAGCATATTCCGTCGAGTGACCAGAACGAAAGCCATACTGGGATTTCGAAAAAAAGGTTGCTACTTTCAAAATAGGAAGATAGTTGATTTCCCATATTTTTTTCCAATACTTTAGATATAGCAGGCAGGAGAGAAATTGATATATAGTTGTTTATTATTGATGGTTCACCGTTTTTAAATAACGGAATAACTTTGGCCACCTTTAGTTTTTCAGGGAATATTCCCGTATTAAAAACTTGATTTATAAGTAGCGTTAAAGATTGTATTATCTTAGGTGCGATTTGTTTTAGCAAATTGGTTGAAATGAAATCAGACCCGGTACTATTTTTAGACAGAAGGTTGTCTATTGTTTTTTGTACTATTAATTTGTTATTGTTAAGTACAAATTTGCAGTTAAAATGTTTATCAAAGTAATGCCTAAAATATTTGTCACCTAAATAGGTTATGTTATTAAACAGTTTTCTGCCGATATTTGTAAAGAAGCTGTTAAATGCGTCAGCTATATCTAGAGTGTTTGTAGTTTCTATATTCTTTATACTGAATGATTCGAGAAAACTATTCTTAGTGTTTTTTCTTGAAATAATTTCATTTATAGTTTTCCACGTGTTTCTGATATCAGATTTATATTTAGCGAAAGTTGACGCAAAATAATGTTGTTTGGATTCACGTAAGCTTCTCTTTAATATGGTACCATAAGTTTTTAAGTTAATACGCATAATTTCATATTCCCTTGAATTGGGATTTGTAAGTTTCATTCTCTTATATAATTTATCTCGAAACGTTATGGATTTTAGCAGACCCGTGGTAATCCATTTAGATTTGTTTGTGTTTGTCTTTATTAAACTTACGTAATTTACTTACCATATGCTTATTCTTGGCCATTTCAATTAATTCGAATATAATGTCATAGCTTAGATTAGGGTCAGTCTTCAATGTTTTGTAAGTTGTACAAATCAGACAAATTAATGTCATTTATTATATTTTGAGTGGCTTTATAGTTTATTGTGTTAATTTTAATCCATCTAGGGTTTGGTTGATTTACTACCGAAATTTCTGAGAGAATAAAGCAAGGGAGGTGATCGGATATCTTATTTATTAATATACCAGATGTAGTTATGGATATAGAACTCTGACTTTTACATAATATATTTTCAATTAATGTGCCATTTGAGCGTGATAATCTTGTGGGAAGTGTAATTTGTGGAAATAAACTGTGAGATGTCAACAGATCAAAGAATTCACTGCAAACTGGTATTTCGTTTATCTTGAGGAGATTAAGATTGAAGTCTCCGGCAATGCTAATGTTTGTGTTCGATTGTTCTATTGACAAGATACGTGTGGTGAATTTATTAATAAATTGCCTGGCATGTTCTCGGAGGTCGGTATATGTTGCCAATACTAATTGGATTTGACAAGCCACCTCCTAGTCCCTCCCAGTGTTCCTATGTATTTATGTTTAGTTTTGCTATATGTTGGAATCTTTTGTCAACATATGTGATTAAGCCACCATTGTTACTGCTACTCTTTCCTTGAGCAATACAAGTGTACCCAGGTAGTTGTATATTTGCTAAGTCGGTTATGTTGGATATCCAACATTCTTGTAGGCAAATTACACTAAATTTATCATTTATGTCCTGTAGTGAGCTGACGAATGTAACTAGTTCATCAAATGAACAATTTATAGATTGAATATTTAAGCTGAGTATTTAAAATTGTCCATTTTTATCATCAGCAAGTATCTTAAAGTGATCTATGTCGTAATACAATGAATGTTTTATGACTTGCAGTTCATTGTTATCAATATTTAATGTGTTAATTAAATTGTTGTTGTCAATACCACCCAAGTGTGAAAGAAAAATGCGATCAAACTGTTTTGTCATTAATTGGTAGATTAAGAAGTATGAAAAACCAATATGTACACGTGCAGGGTCCAATGTATAACGAGGGTATTTGCACCAAAGAGGCAATATATAATGTCTTGGTGAACGCTAACCGAATAATATAATTTTGAGTAGTTGCATCATTGTGTTTGTTTGTATGTTTTGTTAGACAATATTCAACAAATAAAGCAAAATGATATGACGATGGACATGTATCAGTACAGTACACATAGTCAACAAGAAGAAACAGAAACAAATAAAACGTAAATGGCTTTGCTGGCTGCATAAAAAGATACTACCATGCCACAGCTCACAACAACGAAGTGAGATATACATATAGCTTAAACCAATGTACAGTAATACACTAGATGAGAGATTACAAAATAAACAAAGGAGTTACCTACGAAATATATATAAACATTACACAGTTACATTAATTATAACATTGCTCATAACAAAGTGGAACCGTATTCGAGGCCATGTTTTTTTAAAATATAATTATATGCCCTAGAACAACAATGTGTGCTAGGTTTACTTAGACACCGCATTAAAATTAATAATTGAAAGGTATCGTCTTAAGTAAACCAAACATTACAGGCATGCCATCCATTATTAAACCACATAGGAAAAGACATGTGCCATTAGCTAGCAATTGATGAGCCATTTAAACACTAGGTGTTCAATGTTTGTGTGACATTGCAAAATTAGATTACATTACAAAATATTTATGCCAGAACGACATTAGACAATGTGTTAGTCTATTCATATTGATATGAATGAATAAATTATATATACACATATATATATATACACACACACACATACACACACATATATATATATATATATATATATACATATATACATACATTACATGATTATGACATATAAAGTAATTACAGTTGTTCATAACATACTAAAAGCATATCAGGTTAATTAGTAGGTTCCCTAATAATCAGTTACTCGATGTTACACTAAACACTGTATTTGCAAGAAAAGAAAAAAAAAAGATGAATGAAAGATTAAGTCTGGCTAATGAGTAGAGTCAGAAACGACGACATCATACCACGTAACTACATGTGATAGACACAAGTAGTTTGGCAAAGTCTACTGGTATGTCTGAATGTCGTTTGAGCTTGTGATTTCGCGGATCACGTTATGATTGTCTTTGATAATAATCTTGCCGCTGGCCGTCCAACAGTCATTGATCTGTTTTGCCTTTTTAAGTTTTCTGGTTTCAAACGCTAGTTTTGAGCGCTTTGACGTGAGATCTTCGTTTAGGTAGATGCGATTTTCAATAACGCAGGTTTTGTTGTAATCTTTGAGACTGCCCCTGGCGCGAAACACAATATATCTGCAGTGCTCACTGCGAAAGCGAACAATGGTCGTTCTGGGTTTCGTCTGCCCGTTGACAGGTCGGCCAAGTCTATGGCCACGTTCCAGATCACTGAGCTCAATGGGAGAGGTGGCGTGCATTTTGTTGTTGATAGTATCGATGACGTTTTCTTCCAAGTTTTCACCACGCAAGTCATCGCAAATGCCATTGATGCGGAGATTAGGTCGTCGGGTGTACTGCTGGAGCGAATGCAATTCATCCTCCAGAGTTACCACCCTTTTCTCAAGATGTTCGATTTTGTTGCGCTTGTCAGACAATTGTTCGGTGAGAGTGACAATTTGTTTATTAAGTGTGTCAATCTCCAGGACTAAATCATGTGGAAACAGAACCTCTTTCAGTTGTTTGGCAATTTCATCTTGCAATAAAGATAACATTTGCGAAATCAAATTGCTGTCAGTGTCCGCTGAGCCACCACTGGCGGCTGGCTCAAAATCCGATTTGCTGTCTTTTCTTCTGGGCATGGCGGCGATTGTACGTGTAGGTGTGTGAAGCAATGCTACACGGCGTGGTCGATATTAGAGGTGTTCGATACTGCAAGTGAGAATTCCTACCTTTAACGAACTGCACAGCGACAATACAGGGTCGTCACTTGCGTCGAGGTGCTGTTAATTCTTCTGCTAGTTTTGCAGTGTCTATAGTATAATCTGCATTCGTCACCTTTGATGTGTGGCCTGCAGGACCTTTCTAGCACTTAGCTAACGAAGCCACTTTTCTCACCCGATCAATACGATCCATTTGAGCAAGCCCTTTCATCGTGATACGAGTTTAGAAACATTGTATGCGACACTCCGGAGTCATCAATAATTAATGTTGTGTGCTAACAAACAGATTGTACGACAGCTTTTCTACGTTGCTGCATTTCTAATATCTATGCTGTATGTGCTGTTGTCACAACCATGTTGGATTATTCCGTCTCTGAATATGTGACAATAAAAACATAGCGTCATTACAATAGTCTACTTGTGAAGATACTTTGTCACAATCTCCGAATTTTTCGGCCGTTTATCACACGATTCGTTGGTGAACTGGTTTTCTCGAATTTCAGTGTTATGCTATTCTTTATTGTAATTATTCGGCCTTTGTACATGTATGCTACTTCAATAGGGCCTGGGCGTAGATCCGCATTTGCCCCACTAAAACACTACTGGCATAGTTACATAGGCAAAGTAGTAGTAGTATCCATTTACAATGCGCCACCTACCCGGGTTAAACCTGCTCAAAGGCGTGAACAACATAGGCACCGGTGTACTAAGTTGAAAACACTACCCCTTAAAACACTACGGTAGTGTTCTGAGGGTACCCTCAAAACACTACGGTTACATTCAAAACACTACCCCTGACGTTTTTTTTATTAAAATGTTCAATTTCTTTATGTTAGAGGCCATCCATAAAGTACGTCTCGGTTTGGGGAAGGACGGGGGTATCCGGGCAAGCGGTACGAAGCTTTACATGGGATGGGGGGGTATGTAGGTAAGGGTTATGTAACAAATAAAAACTAAAATGTGTTATCTCGTCGGACAATTGACATCAGACAGATAGTATCAATTGCTACGACACTTATAAAACAATACGGTTCTCTTTCTATGTGTGTGTTTGTCCGTGGTCCCATATCAGCATCTGTTTAGGTAACGGAAGGTTCAGGCGTCCAGCTTGGTATCTTCGCCTGACTGATGTAGCTGGCATGAACGCAAACTGCTGTTTTGGATCTTTGTCAGCTCTATATCAGGCATCTCGGTGTTAGGTTTCTCGGCGGGCGGGTCGAGATTCGGCGGCATGTCGACGGGCAGGTCGAAGTTTGGCGGCATATCGGCGGGCGGGTCGAAGTTTGGCGGCATGTCGGCGGGCGAGTCGAAGTTTGGCGGCATGTCGGCGGGCGGGTCGACGTTTGGCGGCATGTCGGCAGGCGGTTCGATGACTGATGGCACCTCGGCTGGTGAATCTGTAAGCAGGGTGTCATGCGTCTCCTTCGGTGCGGTAGGTGTGACCGAGTCAAGATTCTGTCACTTATAGTAACGTTTCAGGTTGACACCGTGAGCCTTCTGTTTCAGAATGATATCATCTTCACTCATCGTTGGTGCCATTTTGCCTGACAGCATGGATGGTGTACAGGCCAAGCCACGGATCACACGTCTTCCCGCCTTTCTTGTCGGCTCGTCGGAGATTCCAAAGAAGCACGGAATATCCCCTCTTAAATGCTCCTCGAACCCGATGGCGCTTCTTGTAATCCCGTTTCTGGCGGTCTCGTGCTTTTATTATGTTAGTCACTACACGATGTGATATGTCTTTCCGCATTTTTTCCATAACTGCTACACGTTCCGTGATTTCATCTTGAACAATGTCATCTTCTGGACTTTCTACAATGTCATGTTCACTCGAGTCTTGACACTCAATTGGCAGTTGCGCTTTCCGTAGATTCATTGAAAAGAACAGGGTGTAATCAGTTGACTTCTGCACGCTGGCACGGTAGGCAAACAACACACCAGAGAGTGCCTGTGGCCATTCTTCTGGTTTCCCTTCCAGCACCTTCAGCAATGCGCTCTGAATCGTCCGATTGCTGCGTTCTGCCAACCCGTTCGCCTGTGAATGATATGCACTGGTTATGCGTTGTTTGGCACCAGTTACCTCGTGGAGCCACTTCGACATCGCGTTTCCAAACTCAAGACCCTGGTCATTTATCTGGACGTCAGCTCAGCCGTGGCTGCAAATCAATTCAAACAAAAACTTTGCCACACTGTCGGCAGATTTAGACTTTATGGGTTCAGCCTCAACCCGCTTGGTGTAGTAATCGACAGCAACGGCCATGTACGTGGAACCGAGACACTGTGCAGGGAAGGTGCTGCCTTGCTGAACCTGCTGCTCGCTCGTTGGCAACGGTCGCATGTGTTCGTGTACGTTTTCACACGTGGCCAGTACCTCTCCAAGAACTTTGCGCAGGTCTTGTCTTGGCCGATATGAGTACCCAGTGACTTGGATTCGATGGTATTCCCTGTCCCCTCGTGGCATGCTTTCAAGATGTGCTGGCGGTCATTGACATCCGATATCTCACGGATTTCTCGATCTGTAAGAGACCAATACTGATTGTTATTGCCAAAATAAAAAATCATTAATTTAGATCACACATTAAGCAGAATTTGCGACAGCGAATCTATGGAATGATATTACAGTACGTCCAAAATTTCACCATGTTACGTGTTATTTTTACATGCATCATTTTAAATGTCAGCCAAGACTAGGTTTCATGGTGCTATGGGTGGTGGGTTGGCAAGTTTCAAAGTGCCATGTCCGTACCTCATTTGTTAACATTTATTTACGTATTGTTCTTAATACTAGAACACATGTTGCAGCTATGCTGCCCATCAAACTGAGTGTATTAAAACTAAAAAATTGTTCGCATTTTTCATTTTCCGCCAGCAAAATAAATAAATACAATTGTCAAATGATAAACAGTAAACTGTAATTGGCATTTATTGTACGCGCGCCCTCCCGCACGTCACATGCACACGCACGCTCGCACGCACACAGACACACACACAAACACACAAACCACAAATCCTGCTAATAATTATAATTGTTAATAACCCGTGGTTGATTCTGGATAATGGAATATACAAAGTTCCTTTAAAGGTTCGAATGCTTTAATGACTTACTGAGTTAACATATAATTCTCCTCTCACTTACGTTGCTACATTTTTGTGAACTCTGCTCTCCAAAATGACTATTATATAACAGTATTGTTAAATAGGGCAACTCATTTGATATATAATAAATTTGTTTAATTGTTTTTTCTTTATTAAAATTATAAATGATCAAGATGAATAATTGCACATCTGTAAAAGTATTTAATACACACATCGGTCTTCAAATTGCATTTAAAATCATAGTTTACATTAGTTTTATCCTCCTTTGATTTTAATTGTATAATTAATAATTAAACAAATATATAGAAAATGTGTTGTCTTCAAAGCAAAAAATAATGACATAAGAATTGTATTTATTGAATTTACTTCGTTGTAGTTGTACTCTGTTTTTTTTCTATGTATATCTAGATAAATAATATTTAACATGGCTGTGAACAAAATAATATTTTACTATATTATCAATTAATTCCTTTTGTATTCAAGGAAAATATAAGTACCATAAAAGCAACAGATTTCACCAATTTTGACAAATCTAAGCAACACGTCTAATGTAGCAATGACTTCCTAAATACTTATTGTAGGTCTAAAGGAGGAATACTTTTATTATGACTCATAAATGTGTCTTTTACGTGAGTACGGATCATCCGATGCGTTGGTGATGCTTTAATTAGATACGCATTGTGACAAAAACATTTAACAAGCTTGCATTGATGGTCTACATGATTGTATACCTGTCGTTTATGGCGGCGATTGGGGATCGGAGGTTATATACCCTATTTAGTGTAAAGGAGCGGTCTACCCTACGCGGCTCTTTATGAATAACTAGTCTGCGTACGCTGCATACGAATATACTATATATTATTCAGCCAACGTAAATAACACATTTACACAAAATAATAAAAAAACCGAATAAAGCAAATAAAACAGACGATAATTACCTCCAGCACTGTGCCGATGGAGCCCGTGTTTGAAGTATAACTCTCCACCACGCACAGCAAAATTGCTTGCCTGGCGCTTAAAGTTGCTTTTCTTCCCGAAGTCATTCTTCAAACTCCGTGGATATTTTCCAGTGGTTAGATAAAAGATTATGCTATAAAAAATGAAAGGTTGTCACTCCCCGTGGACGTCCCATGTTTGTCGTGGTCTATTTCACTAGATGCACGGTGTTTTATAAATTTTCTCAAAATCGAATGGCGCGAAAACGAAAAGGTGACATTTGTAACAACAAATTCGATAGGCGCGAACTAGTTAATTACAAATTGACGCCTGGTAAAATTAACGGTCACCAAATTAACCAGATGCAAGATATGCAGTATGTTTTTAAATAGTATTAGTTACAAAGTGAGGAATATATATATATTCCTCACTTTGTAACTAATAATCACTAGATGCACGATATGCAGTATGTTTTTAAATAATCGAAAGACACAAAACGTTGACACTAGCCACAACAAATTATTAGTTACAAAGTGAGGAATATATATATATATATATATATATACATATATATATATATATATGAATATATATTATTATTATTATTAGTTACGTTACACATTTTAAGCCATATATATATATATATATATATGGCTTAAAATGTGTCTTTTACGCGAACACGGATCATCCGATGTGCAAGCGATGCGTTGCGACAAAAACAATTAGATCTGTCAGTTAACTCAGGCGATTGGCACGATCCTATCGTCTACGAAAGTTTGGTTTCTCTGTTAATGGTAACATTTACTTTTTTAGTAAATAAACAGCAGATCGACGCTTTGCCATTAATTGGAACAGTTAGTTTAGGTGTTTACCAATATGAAAAATCAAACAAATAATTGAAATCAAACAATATTTTTAAAGAATAAATATCCTGAACGCGTTGACGCCCGTCTACCAAAATGTTATAATGACCATTATATGTTTTTTGAAATAACAGAATTGCGCGAAAACAAGAAGTTGACCCTTGTAACAACAAATTCGATTGGCGCAACAACTAATTAGCTACAAAACGGGTGCCAAGTAACATTCACCACAAGCACGACATGTTTTTAAATAATCCAATGGCGCGAAAACAAAAAAGTGACAGACAAAAAATCCGATCGACGCAAGAAGTAATTAGTTACAAACGACAGTCAGATGAAAATCAACACATGTACGACATGTTGTATGTTATTAAATAATCCAATGACGTGAAACGTTGACACTGAGACACACACAAATTTATCGGCGCGAAAACTTATCATTATTTGGGTACAGATTGGTGCCTGAGGCAGAATGAATATATATATAATATATATATAGATATATACATATTATAAAATATAGTGGTGTGGTGATGGCGGAGGTGCGTGGCGGTATGATGTGTGTGTGCGATGAGTGTGTGTGTGTGTTGCGTGTTGAACTGTGGCGTGCAGCATGACGTGTGCGATGTTATGTGTGACCTGTGTGTGTGGAAGAAGATCATGAATTGTGTGCTGGGCATAATGATAATGTGTATGTGTGTGTGATTGCGCCTGTGTGTGAAAGTGTGTGTTGTTGTGGTAAGATGTATGTATGTGCTGTTGTGATAATGTGTTGTTGTGTGGCGGTGTATGGATGTTGTAAGCATGTAATGCGTGTGTGGCGAAAGACTGTCCTGAATGGGTTGTGGCTGTTCTGACGGCGTATGTGTGTTGATGTGCGATCAGCGCGGCGATCCATAATATGTGAGTATGGCGTGTATGTACGGCGGGATATGGCGGCGATGTGGCATGCGGCGGATTGGCGGCGGCGCGACGGCGGCGATCATTATCCGGCGGTATACCGCTGTTATTATATCCTATTGATTGCGGAGGCTGTTGTGCGGTTATTTTTGCATATCCGAGGATATATGTTATGATGAGCGATGACTGTTGTAATCCTGATAGCGAAATTGCATATGTTGATGGCGAGCATGTGCCGTGATGTGAGCGTGTTTGTGATCGTCGCTGACGTGTGTGTGTTGTGTGTGTGTGTGTGAGTGTGTGTGTGGAATAAAATTCAATTATTAAGGGTTTAGGTGCTATTTAAAATACATATATAATTCCATTTTAGACACTGATCATGAACAAAGACTATGGATATGAAACTTAGCCCAATGAATAAACACATACATGAGTGTGTGAGTGTGTGTGTGTGTGTGTGTGTGTGTGTGTGTGTGGAGTGTGTGTGGAGGGATGGAATGTAACCAATCTGAGACACTGATCAGGACGAGTTAATGATGTGAGTAACGTGGTGTGTGTGTGTGTGTGCTAATTTAAAATTACAAGCTATATGTTATACCTATTTAGAGACTGATCATGAAATAATTAGACTACTTAATATAATAATTTAAAAACTTAGCCCTAATGAATAATTACATGTCACACTATGAGGTGTGTGTGTGTGTGTGTGTGTGTGTGTGTGGTGATTGTGTGTGTATGAGTGTGTGTGTGTGTGTGTGTGTGTGTGTGTGTGTGTGTGTGTGTGTGTGTGTGTTGGTTTGTGTGTGTGTGAGTGTGTGTGTGTGAGTGTGTGTGTGTGGGGGGGGGGGAAATAAAATTCAATTCAATTAAAAGGGTTTAGGTTTATAACAAGCTATTTAAAATACATATATTTTATACTCTATTTAGACACTGATCATGAAATAATTAGACTACTTGATATAATAATTTTAGAAACTTAGCCCTAATAAATAATTACATTTCACACTATTTTTTCCAGTCGTCTGATTAGTTACAAGGGTTATCCTAGCTCCAACCCTGACTAAAACCACTAATTATACTAATAAACTTAACCTTAATGAATTGAGACATTTCTCACTAACTGTTTATTCTAGTCGTCAGATTTGTTCTATTTTTATTACCCTAACCCCAATCATAAATAATTCCAACCATAGATAATAATAATAATAACTTTAATCATAATGAATGATGACATTTCACATTACGTTTTTATTCCAGTCGTCTGATTGGTTCCACCGATTATCTAACCCCCAATTATAACTTACCAGAAACATAACTAATAATAATCATATCAACTTAATTAATAATGTCAGTTCACACTACCTATATATTCCCGTCGTCTGATTGCTTATAACGATTATGCTATGTATATAACCCTAACCCACCATAACTCTGTCTAACCATAATTTAACTTAATAACCTCAACCGTAATGAATAATTACTTATTCCCGTCGCCTCACTATGACACTAACTATTTATTTCCGCCGTCTTACTTGTTCAAACGATTACGCTAAAACTAACCCTCACCCTAACCGTAACTAATTATAGTAATGACTTTGTGCCTAATTAATGTTTTATGACATTTCACACTAACTATTTATTCCCTAATTGGCTCCAAAGATTACGAACTTGACTCCAGTGTATAGGATTATTCCCAAAGGTGACTGGTGTACTTGGCTAGTAAAATATACGGACGGTAGTGTTTTGAAATTGGGTAGTGTTTTGAGCGTACGTAGGGGTAGTGCTTTGAGCGTAACCGTAGTGTTTTGAGGGTTAGCTCAAAACACTACCGTAGTGTTTTCAGCGGGGTAGTGTTTTGAGCGTCCGACACCGGAACGAAATTAATAATAATAATGAAATCTTATATAGCGCCGGTAGCCGCTGTGGAGGCGCTCGTGGCGCTTGCACAGTATTTCACCATTGATGACTTTAATAATTTTAAGAATTGCAAAAGCATGCACTATTCTAAAATATAATAAGAGCAACGTTCTAGAAATTATAAAATGAGTATCATTATTTATATATCAAAAATATCGTTATCAATGTAATGTAGACTCGTTATTACAACCTTTCTAAAAATGCATATCTAGTATACATAATAAATATTACGATATTATAAGTAATATAACAAAAATAATAAATACAATAAAATTATATTCATAAATAGTATAAGATCAGTATTATGTAATGTCCAGGAAATGTCCACATGTCCACATCAAGTCTTATTCTAAGAGTATACTTTAAAGAGGTGGTTTTTCAGGGCTGTTTTGAAGGTGTTGATTGTTATAGTAGCTCTAACATTGTCTGGAAGCGCATTCCAGATCTTTGCTGCGGATACTATAAACGATCGTGCTCCCCACGAGTTTTTCGACTTGTGTTCTACTAGAAGTAACTTGTTTGCAGAGCGCACATTTTCACGGGATGGCACATACTGTTTGACAAGGTTGCACAAGTAGGTAGGAGAGACACGGTGGATTGTCTTGAATACAAGCGTGGATATTTTGTAGATGACCCTCTGTTCGATTGGCAGCCAGTGTAGTTGTTTGAGGATAGGTGTGACGTGTGTGATTTTCCTGGAAAACCTGACCAGTCTGGTAGCAGTGTTTTGTAGTCGCTGGAGTCGTTGTAGTTGTGATTTGTTGAAGCCGTGAAGCAGAGTATTGCCCAAGTCCAGTCTAGAAGTATTGAGAGCGTGAGTAAGTTGTTCCGCAACCTGCTGATTGATGTGCTTACGAATCAGGCCAATGTTACAAATTGACAGACATACGGCTCTGGATACAGCGGCGATATGTTTATCCATGGAAAGGTTGTCATCAAAGATAACACCGAGATTCCTGACGCTGTCCGAAGGAGTAACCATGGTGTCGCCCACTCTTACCTGATGCTGACCTTTGATCTCTGCTGCTTGGATCCAACGACAATGAATTCTAACTTTCCATCATTCAGCTTTAGGAACTTCTGCGATATCCATTGACGTAGCTCGTCAAGGCAGGCTTTAATTTGCTGTATAGCATCATTAATTTTTGACTGTGTGGGACCCGCTGAGAGGTATATTTGTGTATCGTCAGCGTAGCAATAATAATTGAGGCCATGCTTCCTGATGATATCAGCAATGGGCATCGTATACATTGAGAAAAGTATTGGCCCTAGGACAGATCCTTGCGGGAGTTCGTGTGTTAGTTTCGATGTTACGGTGTCAATGCGCACACAGCAGGTTCTGTCGCACAAGTAGGACTGGAACCAGTCAAGTGCAACACCGCATATTCCGAAGTAGCTGGTCATGCGAGATAAAATATAAAATGGTCGACAGTGTCAAAAGCTGCGGATAGGTCAAGTAACACAAGAAGGGTAATCTTGCGGTAGTTCATGGCCTGCAGTAGATCATTGTGAACGTTTAGTATTGCAGTTTCTACACTGTGGTGTACATGATAGGCTGACTGGTATCCATCCATAAGATTATTGTTGGCCAGGAATGAAGAAAGTTGTTTGGCTGCCACTCGCTCCAGTGTATTACTGAGGAAACTTAAGTTTGATATAGGGCGATAGTTGGTCATCACAGTTGGGTCCAAATTTGCCTTCTTCGACACAGGTCGAATATGTGTAGTTTTAAGAGAGGGGAGAATCTCGCCCGAGTTCATTGAATTGTTGTTAATTTGTGTCATCGCCGGCAAAATGGCATCGGCACACTTCTTCAGTATTGAAGATGGAATTGGATCCAAGTCACAGGTTGTTCCTGCCGACTTTGAGAGTATCTTCTGTATATCTTGCTTAGACACTTCATGAAAGCTCGCGAATTCTGGCGATGGGAGATCTCTCGTAGGGTGATGCAGATCATATACTATATCAAATTCTTCTCGGATCCGCTATACCTTCTCAGTGAAGAAGAGATGAAAACTATGAGCCAAATTCTGCTGAGATTCACACTTCGGAAGGGGCGAGTTATGTCGCCGGTGAAGGAGTTTGTCAGCCAGACGGAAAATTCGCCTTTGGTCTTTAGCGATGTCGATGAATAGCTGATTACAGTAGTGTGATTTTGCCAGTTTGATTTGATTAATTACCGCTTGCTTCTGATGGCAGTAATTTGGGCGGTCAATTTCAAGAAGTGATTTTCTTCATTTATTCTCAAGCTGGCGCCGTAACCGCTTCCATGTCATGATGTTTTTACCAAACCACGGAGAATTTGGGCGAAGTTTCACACACCGTTCCTTCATCGGAGCATGCCTATCAAGAGCTTGGGTGAGAATATTGTTGTATCTCTCAACTTGTACAGACAGCGCGTTGTTGGCCTGAGCGGGATTGTTAAGATCCATGTCAATTAATTCCTCACAGAATGATTGAATTTTAATTGTTGAAATGTTGCATGATTTTATCACTTTTCTTTGAACTCGACGTCGCTGTAGACGGATTTCCCCCATGAACGCTGAATGATCAGATATCCCGTCAGTGATACTGATATCGTTGAAGACAGGTGGGTCAGACTCTCTAGTGGTCAAGAAGTCCAAGTGTGAGTAGCACTGTGGATATTTTGCTGTAGACTACTGCTGGACAGGAGACGTAGGAAGGCTTTGGCACTATTGTCACACGGGTCATCAACATGAATATTGAAATATCATGCGATAATAAGAGACATTGGGTTAAGTAAAACGCTGCCAATCAGTAATGTAAAATCTTCGAGGAATTCACTGAAGGAACAGCTGGTGGACTTCTGCTGTGGATGGTAGAGAGGGTGACCAAGCGTATGGATACAGTTGGGGTGATGAATTCAGATGACAGGAACTCAAATGATTGTAATGACAGGCCTGTGTCTCCGAAACGCACATTAAATCCTGCCCTGTTCATTAAGGCGATGCCTCCGCCTCGCTTTGGTGCCGAGCGGGGAATATTTTTGAGACAATATCCATATGGCGCTATGTCACCGATAACACATCATCTTCTTGTGTAAGCCACGTTTCGCATATAACACCTGTGTCCAAACTCAGTGAATTCACTTGTCTTACGAATAGATTGTGCACTGATGGCACAAAATGTAGCTGACGCCGCTTGTGCCGCTACTGTTGCTGCTGCCGCCTCTGGTGCCGCTGCTGCCGTTGCTGGTACCGCTGCTGTCGCTGCCGCCGCCGCTGGAGCCGTTGCTGCCGCCGCTTGTGCGGCTGCTGCAGCCGCTGTTGTTGCTGCTTTCGCTGCTGTCGCTGTTGCTGCAGCTGCTGCTGCCGCTGATGTCACTGCTGCCGGCACTGGCGCCACCGCTGTCGGTGCCGCCGCCGCTGGTGTCGCTGTCGTCGCCGCGCCGCTGCTGGTGCCGCTGTCGTCTCTGCTGCCGCCACAAGTGCCGCTGCTTTCGCATCTGCCGCCGGCGCCGCTGCTTCCGCCGCTGGTTCTGTTGCTGTCGCTGCTACCGCAGTGGATATTCGTTGTTTATTTACACCACGGCAGCCGCGCTTAGTAGGAAGTCTTACAGCAATGCCAAGTTTACACAACAGTGTCCACGTACTGGCATCCAAGCGTGACTTGTTGGAATGACCTGCCTTCAATCAGTTGACAAATAGTGTAGGTGCAGAAGGTTTGGTCTTTTCCTGTCAGACTTGACCAAATACAGTCAATTGTCGCTGCTAGTCAAGCGTGACGACCGATCTGTCTGCTGGTTGGAAGGGTCTCTGGTTCTGGTTATCGTCAAGCCTGACTGATCACGACCAGTTCAACAATACGATGTCATAAAAACAGCTTAAAACTCACCTATTTGTCGTACTTATATAACATTGTCCGTCGAAATGAAGTCCACGTATATTCGCAATCACGTCTGGTAAACAGTATCGATATCCGACAACCACCAATTATAAATATCGCTTCTTCCCGTCGGCTCCACTCATGAGACATCGGAAGACGGGGGAAGGGGTGCTGGTGAAGATTTTTCGTCGCAACGTTACAAATCTGTTAAGCCCTACACGCTTTCCGCAAACCTTATTTGCACCTATCTCCAGCCCCGTCCACAAATTTTGGGAGAGCTCAGCCCCCCAAATCCCCCGGCTCCGGCACCTATGGGTTAATAACCGTTAAAAGTACTTCATGTAAGTAATGCGTTTCTCTCTTCCAGTTGCTGGACGCGTCCGGCCTATAGCTCTGTTCGTTGCTCAAAATGACCGAATCCTGAAGATTCCGTTAGACACGTCAACGTCACCGACAACATATAGACCTCCGACATCACTCGTCATCTGCGAAAGTAAGTAGGACTGTAACGGCACATCAAAACCTTCATAAGATATTTAACTGGTTGTTAACGACACATAGTATTACAGAAACAGTTTATTTACATAGCATTGTAAGAGCTCTGTCGACTGAGAACACAATGTGTTATACAAAATTAACGCAGACTGCTACCCTATTGACTCTGATCATGCACACACGCAGGCACGCACACACGAACACAAACGCACGCGTACGCGCAAGCACACGCATAAAGCCTGCCTCATGTTGTTGTCATAACAAAAAAGGTCTGCGTTCATAATTTCAACTGTTTGTGTCTTTTGTATGATGCCTTAGATAAATCGCGGATTTATTAGTGACACCCATCCATAAAGCAACACATCATAGTTCAGGCAAACTATGGTTTCACTTGGAACAAACTGCAACATAATTTGTTTGGCACAGTGGTTTTCCATGAGGTCGCCAGAACACCATAATAGAAGTCCTAAGAAATCCCTGCAAGGAAAATATTAAAATTAGTATGAATCCAATATGGCCGCCATAAATCAAAATCTTGCCATATATTTGGCGTCAGGTGATATATTTTTAGTAATGTTTGATTCTAATAAGGCGTTTTGAACACAATAATGCATTTGGAAATTTATTAACGTGTGATTGAGTGAGTAGTTAATTTGCATAAATCCAATATGGCCGCCAAATAGCAACATGTTGCCATTATATTTACTATAAAACGGCCTCATTTAGGATACGGCAGACAGGGCAGTTGCCCAACATTTAAAACGTATTTTGCGCCAATTTGCTCGACAATTTCTTTATTATTTACAGACCCCGCCAAAATAATTGATTTATATAAATATCGCCGTTCAGTTATTTCATGTTCGCTATGTGGTAGGATTTGGACACTCCCGCACTTGGCCGCATAAACATTGAGCAATTTTCAAGATGCCTCTCAATTATCTGCCACTTACACATATGACTGCCGAGGGTCCCATGTCACAACTAGTTATGCTATGGAAGAGCTCCCTACCCCATCACTCCCCATGCCAGCATCGTCCGGTACGATACAGATGCTGTATCATTGCCAACACCCAGGACAGTTTCAGTAACGTTCCTCCCAATGATTGACCTTGATCGAAGTTATCTACCCTGTATTTACTCGACACCGAAGTTTGTGTCAGATCAGGCAATGCAATATCATATCACTCCATTCCTCCAGCCAGATGGCAGTGATCTCAAGCTTTTCACGTGGAGATGAGTTTCCTGGGAAGCACCGGGCACCTAATTGAAGATTCGGGACTGCAAGGACTCCTAAAAGTCGTATATGCCAGTAACCAGGTGAGCCACATGCTGACTGGCAAGTCTGTGTCTACAGCTGTGCTTGGCCACGTGCTGGTAGATGCTGCATTGAACACCACTATTGTGGCTAACGCTTACAACATGCCAATACCAACCAATGAGACTGCAGAGGAACCAGAAGGAAGAATAGCAAGTGCTGATCCTGGGGTAGATGATGAGGGGATACCAGCTGTACAACTAGATACCGTCACGACAACAACTACGGAACTGTATGAGAGAGTAGTGTCTTCTACCTTATCTGCAAAAGAGGAGTGTTCAGCATAGGTTTTAGATATAATCAAAAATTAACTGAATGAGACGAAGGAAATTATGACTACGCGGACAGCGATGCTTTGGGTGCAATACACGAACATGTTGGATATCCTGCATTCCCCAAAGCAGAGCAGATAGCCAACTGGAGATTACATCTTCAATCAGTACGTGGAATGCTGCCCTACTTTGGAACATCTGAATAAACACTACTATACAAAACTGGTATACGTGTACCTGCAAATGACTCTTAACCTACCCGAAACAAACCCAGATGCTCACCGTAAATTTAAAGAAGGATACCATGTGCTGAGGCGCAGTGACATGTACTGGGCAGAACTGTTTACAGATATCATCACTGACCAAGTGTTGATGAGAACTGTGAAGACACATGGATGTCTGACAGCTAGACAAGCTAGAGATGTCAGTGACACCATTGATCAGCTATCTAAGTGAGAGAGACCCATTTGTTTATAATCCCTCACTGTCCAATATTGCCAATCGATTGACGGTCCAGGAATGATTCAATGTTGAAAGAGTAAGTGAGGTTGGAGAACATATTCTAAGGTCCATGACTAGTAGAGCTGTAGAAGAATTCTTCTTCCAGAAAGCTGACCAAGCGGTGACACTTGTAATCAAGTTCAAAGTCGAATCGATGATGGTAGACCCTCAACTGATATTCCAGAGACTGATAACTTTGGTGAGTCAAAGGAAGATCTACCGTCACTGTTCGAATATGAACTTTGTAGTCACCCTCCTGAAGTGTTTGAATCATCATCACTTCCCATGCAGACCAATAAGGCGGTCCTTTCTGATGCTCTCTGGTTTGCCGTCGGAGGGGAGCACCGAGAACCCAATGCAAGTGTCCAGTACATTCTGGATGGTAGTGCTCTACTCCATCGTCTTCCGTCGTCTACCGTGGCCGAGAGGCTTCACGTACGAGAGTGTGAGTCAGCGGTATGTTAAACGTGACACAGAAATATGGTGCTGTTGCCTTTGATGGCAACATCAATGAACCGACAGCCAAAGATGCCACACACATTAGGAGAACAGGGACGTGTGCAGGTGTGACAGTGCATTTCATCGGTGGAATAAATAACAAATCCAAGGAGGAGGAACGTTAATGTATTCATTGTTCAAACGGATGTCGCGTTTCCCCAAACCAAGGACACTGCTGTGGGGATGACAGGGACTTGTTAGTTTTCCTACTGCATTAGGCTGAAAGGGATGCACTCGAGTTGTTCCTGGCATAAGAGCCCAAGCAAGCTTCAGGAAAGAACAAAACATGGTGCTTCAAGCAATCTGCAGAGGTTCATGGTCAGTGTGTGCACATATACTCTTTAATGATGCAATTCTTGGTTGTGACACAACCTTTCTCCAACCTGAACAAACATGAAGCCAGAAGAATGGGGGTAACACATGGTGGATGGAAGATGTCTGCTATTACAGACTGTCATAAGACAGACCAGCCGACAGCACGGCCAGAACTACTAGATGTCATCAGCTGCATTGGCAAGAAAGACTGTACTACTTTGAAGTGCAAATGCCGAAAATATGACCTGCCTTGCTCTGTGGTGTGCAGAGAATGACGCGGTACCAGCTCTACCAACTCAGATGCCAGATTTCACTGATGATCGTGATATGCTTGATATATCTGTTTTGTTTAAGGTAATGCGCATCAATGAACGTGAGTAACATGCAACATTACATGCACTGAACTTAAGTTCCACAAGACAAAATGTTGCTATTTGGAGGCCATGTTGTATTTATGCAAATGAGCTGCATAAATTATTACCATTACAGTATTTTTTTATTTTAAACTCGTTTTGGAGACCATTTAAATTCTGCTGTCGCCAAATTCGGCATTGCGTGAAACTGATGAATATTCGGGAGGCTCAGGTTGACGGCCACGGCTGACTTTGCAAGTCTTTGCAAAGGAAGGTTTCGGAGTTAGGGTTAGGCGCTTAAGGTTAAAGTTAGGGCCATAATATAAGCTAATTACCCGGACGCCGCCAACGAAAATATCATGCTGAATGGGACATAAGAGAATGTTTGCAAGCGCCCAGATCTCGACTCCGTTACCGGTTCCGGCCGCACCATGCCATCGATGCGATTGTAGATCGTAGACGTTTCTCTAACAATTTGCGATTTATTTCGAAAAATACAAGGTAGTTATTTAAGATTTACTTACTTTCTTCAGTAGACGAATTTGGTTGAGAAATATTCGCCATTGTGGTGTTATGTTCTATTCTAGTTAGTATTTTGGAGTAAAATATTACTAACTTAGAATACTTAGAAGCAATATATTTGTGTTCGTGATAATTGTCAACAACATCCATGCACTTCTTATTTGTTCGTGGCAAAATTTAGAACGTACCACGCAGAAGTGTTCAGTGAGACGCCAGGCAGACATTGTTAACGCGGCATTTCTGAACAGCACCGTTATATTGTCTATGGAGTTTTTAATGTATATTGATAGCAATGTTTGGTATGAAATAAAAGAATGGATTCTTTGATTGAATGATTGATTGATTTATTTATTTATTGAAAACCCTATTTGTTATTCTGCATAAATCAGTATTATGTTTTCTTAAGTTAACTAAACCATGCTATTCCTATTCTGATCGAATGTCGTCATCTATTACGCTACGAAATATACACCAATCAAACAAAAATCCGCAACCTTTCGTCGGAAATGTACCTAGCAAGAACAGTATCTCTTCGATAGCTATGAATTTCGTATTCACATTTACATTTGCGGGAGGATAACAATCCACATTAAAACAATTATAATATACAATAAAACGGGATAGGTCATGTTCCTCTAAACATCCAAAAGATCTGTGTTGTTTACGATGTAGCATGTTTGAATAAAGTTTGATATTATATGTTTGAAGGTTACATACTGTCAATCACCGCGGACGAAGTACGTGGATTTATATACTGGAGTGACTATGGCAAGATTAGAAAGTCGACTCTCGGTGGCTTAAATATTATCCTAGTCGTCCGTACAGGTGCGTTTAATGTCTTATGATTAAACTACGATTGCCACGTATTGTAACATAACACAGATAATGGCACCCTGACACGCTAATTTGGAGGCAGTGTAAGTGCATCTCCTCCAAGGGGTCCACGTTCACTCGCCTATTTTTATATTTATTCGCATCTTTGGATGTATGCTGGCTTGCCCCAGCTGGAAACTATGTAATCATATAACTCTCTGTTGGCCACTTTGATGTGTCAGATGTCATATATATATATATATATATATAAATTGTCTAAGTACATACGCAGGTTACTTTGGTATATAATGAAATATGAAAACAAACGTCAGGTTAAAAGTACAAAGAACATGAGAATGTGGGCAAAAGTTGTTTTGGGCAAACTGGATAAATGTAGCAAATAATATAATTGTTGTTAAACTCTAACATTTCTTCTGTTTTCTGTTAGATAACATGGCGAAAGTCATAGACCTAGACGTTTGTGAACACTGCTTCAACCATTTTTGTGTGGCGTCCGAATGGAAATCATATATGTTTAAACAAAATGTTCTGATGATTATTACGACACCTACCACCTTTGATAACAAATTACATTGTCTTATTGTGAAAATACATAAAATAAAAGTTTCCGATGATGTTACCAATAATATAACCTTTGGAAAAAAAACATACAACCGATATCGATGGTGGTTATTCTTACTTTCATACAAAAATACTCAACTCCAAATAATAGCATGTATTATGTATTAGACATTGTCGCACGTTACGCAAACAACACCAAGCATAATTCGCTATATCTTCTTACTGCGTATCTGAGAAGCACCATTGCTTACCAGATTGTAGCATTTTTGCTATTTACATTATTAGAATCTTATTTCCGGCTTCTTTTAGTTTTATTTCTAGTTAAATAGGAAGGACAGGCCAATGTGTAAGCCGGGTGTTGTCCAAACGTTTGTATTATGCAATAACTGCTGTACGACTGCATGTGCGCTCATCAGAGCGTGGCAAATTTTAGTTAGCGTTATGGATGATTCTACTATATTTTAAAGGGGTGTCACATGGTGTATGAATTAGTGTTATTTAACAAGATTTAACAAGATTTAACAAGATTGCCACCCAGAGAATTAACTCTAGGTGGCAGGTGGACAAGGAAGCCATTTGGCTTATCGAGAGTCCGACCCTTTTATCTATGTGTATCCCGCCCGTCTGAGGTATGTGTCGATTTTATTTTTAAACATATTCACGCTACTAGCACCCACACAATCAGCAGATAATCTGTTCCGTTCATTTACAGTCCTTTGTGAAAATGAAAACTTTCTTATATCTAATCTACTCTGCTCCTTTGCTAATGTAACTTCATGTCCTCTAGTCCTCCAATCTTTCTTAACTGAAAAAAAATATTTCTATCAATATTTTCATAACCATTCAATATTTTAAACATTTCTATCTGATCTCCTCTCAATCTCCTGGTCTCTAGTGTTGTTAGTTCGCATTTTTTAGGCGTATTTCGTAACTAAGATCCCTCAGTTTTGGGATCATTTTAGTTGCTCTACTCTGCACTCTTTCTAGCATATCTATGTCCCTCCTGCGATATGGCCTCCACGCTTGAATACAATATTCTAAATGAGGCCTAACTATTGTTTTGTACAGGGGTATTATTAGCGCTTTTTCCTTATACGTTATGTTTCGCCTAATTAATCCAAGGATTTGATTTCCCTTTGAAGCTGCAATTCCGCACTGCTCTGAAACCTTCGTATCAGCACTAATGGTTAACCCTAAGTCCTTTTCTTTTACAGTAGTACTTAGTACAGTACCGCCCATAGTATATTCTACCTCTTCGTTCCCATGTCCTGTGTGGAGGCATTTACTTTTCCAAAAATTGAACAGCATTTGCCACTTTTCAGACCATTTGATCAACCTGTCAAGATCATCTTGTAAATGCTGTCTATCTCCATCACTTTTAATCATTCTAAACACTTTTGTATCATCCACAAATGTCAACACCTTGCTTGTTATTTCATCATCCAAATCGTTGATATATATTAAGAATAATATAGATCCCAAAACTGATCCCTGTGGTACCCCACTCAATACCGATTTCCAGTTTGAAGCCTCCCCATCAACTACTACACGTTGTCTTCTGTCAATCAGCCATTGTTCTATCCAGTTTATTATACCATTTCCTATGCCATGGGCCTTTAGTTTCAGCAGTAATCTTTGATGTGGTACTTTGTCGAAAGCTTTTTGAAAATCTAAGTAGACGATATCTACCGGTGATCCCTCATCTACCCACTTAGTGATGTCTTCCAAAAAACATAACATATTTGTTAAGCATGACCTCGCTTTAAAAAAACCATGTTGAGATGGGTTTATCAAGTTTTTTTTAACAAGAAAAAATACTTTGCAAATCACTGATGTTAAACTCACTGGTCTATAGTTCTCTGACTTGTTTCTCGAACCTTTTTTAAATAACGGTATAATGTTTGCCTCTTTCCATTCTAAAAGAACCACTCCCTCTTCTAATGACAAATTGAAAACTGTTGCAACCGGTACGCTAATTTGTTGTACAATTTCCAATAGTAGTTTGGGCGGAATCCCATCCACTCCAGGTGATTTATTATCCTTCATATCCCTTATTTTCTTAGCTACTATTTCCGGGGTTACAATTAATTGTCCTAAATAGTCTGAATCTACCCCCTTGAACTTAGCCTCTGGTACTGGCAGTGAACTAATATCTTCTTGGTAAACACTGAACTAAAGTACTCATTCAGGTCTTCTGCCATTAAGAATCCCTCTGATATTATATTTCCAGCACTATCTTCTAGAGGACCGACCTTATCTTGAACTTTCCGTTTGCTTCGAACATACGCATAAAAACTTTTGCTGTCATGTTTTATATTACTAGCTAATTGTTGTTCATAGCTTCTCTTTGAATTTCTAATTTCAGCTGTAGTTTGGTTAAGTGCTTCTTTATAACTGTTGTAGTCTTCATCATTTCCGGTACATCTATATGACTTCCACATAATTTGTTTATACTTAATTTTTCTAATGGCTTCTTTCGATAAGTGTTTCTTTTTGGACCGTTACCCTTGTTTTTTGAAGGGTACAAATTTATCGACTATGCACTTAATTTCACTCTTTAATATATTCCAGCATTCTGTTGCTGTCTTATTTTTTAGTGTGTTATTCCAGTCTACCTTTGCTAAATATTTCCTCATGTCCTTATACCTGCCTTTGTGGAAATTTCTCCTATACTGCTTTTTACTATTCCTTTTTGATTTTACTTTGAAGGTAAAATGTATCTGGTTGTGATCGCTACTCCCCAGTGGCTCACATATCTTGACATTGTCAACTAATTCATTCTGTGAGGACAAAACTATGTCTAACACATTCTCACCCCTGATTTGTTCTAGCATATGTTGAGAAAGGAAAGTATCTTGAACTAAAACTAAAAACTTGTGGTCCTCACTCCCCATACTCTGAAGAGATTTCCATTGTATATGTCCGTGGTTAAAATCCCCCATAATAATACAGTCCCGTTTGCTTACTTCCCTTATAGCGTTTTGTATTTTCTCATTCTCTTCTATGCTTATGTTTGGACTTCGATAAACTAACCCAACTGTTAACGTTGAGTTTCCTGTAACTATGTTACACCAAACAGCTTCTTCGCAATCTGCTTCTCTTTCTAATTTTATTTCATAAGCCTGGACAGATTCTTTAATATATAAAATAACTCCACCTCCCTTTCTTCCTATTCTATCTTTTCTAAACATTACATATCCTGTCAGTCCCAATTCAGCATCTGATATATCGGTGGTGGTCCAGGATTCGGTTATACCTATTATGTGAGGGTCAATATCTTCTACCATAATGTTTAGTTCATTTCTTTTGTTTACTATACTCCTTGCATTTAAACAAACACATTTATGTCCAGCTTCAGAAGAGTTTTCCAGACTGTTATTTGCTGATTTATTTGTGCTGTCTTTATTTATGCCTCCATTTTCAGGCTTTTCTGTGAGTCCCCCCTGCGAATCTAGTTTAAATAGATGCAACCTATCCCACTTTCAACAGATCGCAGCAGGTTCTCTGAGAAAACTGCTGCCCCCTTTCCACTAAGATGGAGGCCATCTCTCATGTACATATCTTCCCTCCCAACAAAGTATCCCCATAAATATGTGAATCCCACGCCCTCTTCTTCACACATCTGCTTAATTATTGCATTGATCGTCTTCCTCTTACAGTTTCTGTATATTGCCCCCCTTCCTCCCTTTCCTGGCAAAATTCCTGAGAGAACAATCTGTTCCACTCTTGTCTTCTTTAACGTCCTTACTAGATGTCTGTACTTCTGAACTACCCCAGTTGTTCCCTCCTTGTCTGCATTGTTTGTCCCTACGTGTACTAGTATAGACCCTCCCTTGCCATGCCCCAATACCTTCTCTACCCTTTCGGTCACATGCTCTATCCTAGCCCCCGTACAACAACGTCCTTCCCCTCGCATATAGTCTTGTCTGTTTTTCTCAGAATTGAATCGCCCATAAACACTCTCTCTTTTCTCCTTGCCTCCTCAATCACTGCCTCGGAGTAGCTCCTCCGGTTTGCATATATCTGGTTGTTGTATTCCCCCCCTGTTGTCTTCTCTCCTGTCACATTCTCTTCCGGTCCATTCTTTCCTGTCGCTTTTTCTCTTGTCACCTTTCCTCCTGTCAGCGTCCCTTTTTTCGACTTCTCTTCTATCACATTTGCTCCCACTTCCTTTCGTCCCTTCATCTTTCGTCCCATCTCATTTTTTTCTCTCCTCTCCCGTCCCATCTTCCCTCCCTCCTTCTCTACGGTCACTTTCTTCCCTGTCACCTTCACGCTTGTCACGTTTTCTGTTGTCGATTTTCCAATGTCTTCCCCTCCAATCACCTTCCCTCCTCTCAATCTCCTTTCCTCAGTTTTCTTGCCAGTACTATTCTCCTTCAGTCTTGCAGTATTCTCACCTCTCTCCCTGTCGTCTCTATCCATTCGACCTGCCTCCTTGCTAATTCCAATCTCCATTCCCTTCACAATATCTGTCAACTTAACTATCTCCTTCTGCAGACACTCCACCTTCCAACACCCAATGCACTGAAAGGTGAATCCTTCCTCCATGGTTTCTGCCCATGACTTCCCACAGCCGGACAATACAAAATCTACCCAGCTGTGGCAGTGATCGCACACCAAGTGTCGCTTTGCCTTGACTTGCCGCTTGCGAGGTGCCATATCCCGATTAGAATTTATTCAATAACTTAACTAACTTAGTCTTTATAAAGACTGTTTCCTGTGTACTACAGCACACTTTAGGTTACAAATTTCAATTACACAGCCGACTATTTATCCTGTCACGAACGCTAACATTACCGGTAGTGACCTAATTTAAATACAATCAATTACGTTACGTTAGGCTGCTTTATTTATTTAGGTTACGCCGCCCGACTATCGCCCTTGCTTAGTTTTAGCAACAATGCTACCTAATCAAAATATCTAGCAAGTACTGGCTTACACATATATTATCTTATGTTAGTAGTTTGATGGTTGTTACTTTATCTCCTATATATTCTACCACATAATCAGGTTTGTTAAATCTTGTTTACAACTTATCGAAGGCTAAATGAGTTACCCTATTATCACTCACTATACTAAGGTGTTCTAAAATACTTTAACTAACTAACTTTAAGCACAACTGCTACTCAATATATGTTTATTGCAACTTTATGAATGATATTAAGGCAAGAATAATACTTATCAATCTGTAATTCCACTTGTTTATCAACTTTTCTGCACCACCAATTTCTACGAACTATCTCCGCCAAATATAGCCTCGAACTTATCTATTATAACGAATCAGGATGGCCAGATATGGTCATGTGATGTTCAAACAGACAGGGGTATAAAAGCATCTGTTACACGTAGAACAGCTCTGGGCTCTAATCGTGGACAGAGACAGGTCTTGGGCGAATGGCATCGGCCATCCTGTTGCCACGTGGATGGCAAGTTCGACGATCATTTTCCCAACAAGTATGTTTAAGATGAATCCATGAGGCTGGGATTCGGGCGTTGAAGGCTGAGGTGGTAGCCAAAACCACTAGTGCAAACAAAGTTTAGGGCGAGAGAGCGGGCGACGGCGAGCGACAGCCGCGAACGAAGCGTTGCGTGCGAGCAACGGCAAACGGGCAATAGCGAGCGGGCGACGGCGAGCGACGACTGCGAGCGGGCGGCTGCAAGCGATGGCGGCGGGCGACGACCGCGAACGAGCGAAGGCGGCGAGCGACGATTGCGAGCAGACGACTGCGAGCGACGGCTGAAAGCGGGTGAAGTTTCAACGACGCGTAGATTCAAGTGCGCTATGGCGAAGCGAGAAGGCGCGACTCGG
Source organism: Paraescarpia echinospica (assembly GCA_020002185.1). Taxonomy (NCBI): domain Eukaryota; kingdom Metazoa; phylum Annelida; class Polychaeta; order Sabellida; family Siboglinidae; genus Paraescarpia; species Paraescarpia echinospica. Next base: position 58,180,276 of record CM034536.1, read on the forward strand.
ACTCACGGGGCGGGCGGATGTATTCTGTCTACGACACGCTTCTCGGGAACATTCTCCGAACATTCATCTGGCTTCTCGACGCAGCAGTATTGAGGGAAGTGACACTTCGTTGAACGTAATTTGATGATAGTTGCCAATCGGGCACTTGTTGATTATGACCGTATGGATTTACACGTATTTAGAGGTAATTCTTTATGAGTTATTGCGAGCGCTAGCCGCCTCTGTTTGTGAAATAGAAGTAAGCGTTCTGTAATCGGTGTTCAGTACTTACCCGAAGATTGTTATTAATGTCCGTAGGAACTTATATGTGGGTAGGGTCGATTCTTTGTGACTTGTTGAGAGCGCCAGGCGACTCGGGATTGTGAGATATAACCGTGCAATGTATAATGTATTGGATTTGTAGTAGAGGAATACATGTTCGAGTGCTGTTAGTTTAGTTTACGGTTAGCATAGTTCAGGGTTAGTTTAGTCTAGGGTTAGTATATAGCTCACGGTTAGTTTAGGTTATGATCCTTGCCGATCTGTGACACAGATATCTTGCTGGATGCAAGACACATACAATGTCAATATATCATTGGTCAATATTTTTGAAGACAATGTTTTTTTAAAGAAATTTCCATTTCAATTTGTGTGTCGCAATAAATATGGATACATCATTGTTTCAACATTACCAACATCTTTAAATAAAAACGTTTTACCTTCCAATTGGCTTTATATCATCAAAATATCGTCAAACCTGTATACGAATATATATTTTTTCTTAACTATATAACCACATACTCTATCATCGGAACATAACGTCCGTAAAATATGATGATTCTTGATTTGTTGAAATTATTTTAACTTCGATGTCTTAATAAACAGCAAATATGTGGACAACATAAACTGGTCCCTCAAAACAATATTTTCAACATTTTTCTAGGTTGAATGTTTACATATCACAATTTCATGTATCTTCTAAAACACAGACGCAAAAACAGGTTCTAAAGTCATACATAATAGTTAAAATCAGTGGAGGCTATATATATATATATATATAATTATTGGACCGTTGATTCAGATTGAGCAGGCTACGTACTGAAAATTGGATAACATTTGACCAGTACTAAAAAGATGATGTCTAGAGCATGTCATTCTCAAAAGTCACACTTGTTTGCCGTTAGCCAAAAAGACTTTTGCCCATAATATTATAGCCATAGTGTGAAAGTAGTATATTGGAGACACCATGGTTAGTACTTCACGGTTGTGAATTTAAAATAAAACATAAATTGGGATCACTCTAATGCAAATATAATTACATTATATATATATATATATATATATATATATATACAGACATATATTCATGTGTGTGTGTGTGTGCGTGCGTGCGTGCGCGCGCGTGTGTATGTGTTGGGCGTCAAACGAAATATAGCGTAAGGTAGGGTGGGGTAAGGCGCCTATACGAGGCGAGACGCCCACCCGTCCTATCTACGTAACAACGGTTCAGATTGGCACTACATTTGTGTAAATCCGTGCTGCCACACAGCGGATGAACAGAAACATAAAAAGAAACAAGACTCGCAATCGTGAGTACAAAATGTGACTTTGTTGATTTGTAGGTTTAAAATAGTAAAAAAGGTGATTTCCTGTTTCGTTGTAAAACTCAGTGGTTATCATAAATAACCATAACAAATATGATTCTCTTACGATAAATATGTAGACTAACATTTGGTAACAGTTAAATGAGCGATAATTAAACAGCAGACTACATACAGCTATTTTACTGTCGCACGTGCCTGGGGGCAAGACGCTCTTTTTGAATGGGGTAAGACGCCTACCATGGGCGTCTTGCCCCACCATATATTAATAATATATGTTATCGCGTTAATTGTGTGTGTGTGTGTGTGTGTGTGTGTGTGTGTGTGTGTGTGTGTGTGTGTGTGTGTGTGTGTGTGTGTGTGTGTGTGTGTGTGTGTGTGTGTGTGTGTGTGTGTGTGTGTGTGTGTGTGTGTGTGTGTGTGTATTTCTTACATTATATAATAGTCTAGCAATATTCCTCTCTACTTCGTTTTTCAGGGCAATGGTTCGGTCATACAAAAGAAAGACGGAGATGGGAAAGTATGGTGACGGTCAGCTCGGCGAAGCTCTTCGTGCAGTTAGGGTGGGCATTCCTTTGATAAGAGCAAGCAAGCAGTTTGGAATACCAGCTCGTACCTTGCGGAGGCATAGAGACAACGCAGTGACCTCCCCTGGAACTTTGAAACTCGGTCCCAGGACTGTTATTCTTGGAGATGACGTCGAGGAAGCCATGTACGAACATATCAAAGAGATGGAACGTCGAATGTACGGCTTGACAACTGTTGATGTAAGACGTCTCGCTTAAGAGATTGCCGACAAAACTGGTGTGAACAACCTGTTCAACGAAACAACCAAGATGGCCAGTAAAGACTGGTTGAGTGGATTTTTTGCACGCCACCCCGATCTCGCCATAAAAAAATCGCAGGCTACCAACATTGCTCGCGCTCTTGGCTTTAACAAGCCACGAGTAAATGCGTTCTTCGAAATTTACCGCTCGGTTTTGGAGACGGCGCAATACACGCCAAGTCGATTGTGGAATATGGATGAGACTGGTATCACAAACGTCCAAAGACCAGGGAAAATCGTTGCGACCAAAGGAGCAAGACACGTTGCAAAGGTCACCAGTGGGGAACGTGGCGCTACAGTGACAGTCGTGTGTGCCATCAATGCAGTAGGTCGTTACCTGCCAACAATGTTTATTTTTCCACGAAAGAAGATGGTGGAAGCTTTAATGAACGGGGCACCACCTGAATATGTCGGCCACTGCAGTCCGAATGGCTGGATTGATGCAGACTTGTCCGTCAAATGGCTTGAACATTTCGCTGCGTCGACCAATGCGTGTGTAGAAAACCAACAAATCATAATCATGGATGGCCACCACAGCCATAAAACACTGGCTGCGGTTAACTACGCGAGGTCCAAAGGCATACATCTGCTAGTTCTGCCACCTCATTGCACTCATAGGATGCAACCGCTCGACACAACGTTCTTCAAATCATTGAAGACCGCTTACAACAATGCAGGAGACAGCTGGATGGTCACCAATCCAGGTCGGCGAATGTCGTTTTACGACATGGCTGGTGTGTTTAATAAAGCGTTCAACAAATCAGCCACACTTGATAAGCCAATCACTGGATTCAGGGCATGTGGTCTTTGGCCTTACGATCCAGATGTCTTCACTAACGACGATTTTGCTGCAGCACTCGTGGCAGAGGAGCCGACGCCGCTTGAAGAACCATCTGCCCACCTGGTCACTGCTGGCCCTTCATCTGATGGTGCTCCAACTGCCTGTCCTTCATCTGATGGCCCTGCAACTACCGGCCCGTCACATGAAGGCCCCCCAACTGCCGGCCTTTCATTTGATGGCCATCCAACTGCCGGCCCTTCATCCGATGAGCCTCCAAGTGCTGGTCCTTCATCTGATGATCATGCAACTGCTGACATGCCACCGGGCGAAACGGTTGCCACTCTGCCCACTGGTGGGTCTGTCGCCTCGACACTGGCTACGACGGTCATTCGCCAACTGGTTAGGAACATTTCTCCATTGCCGAAAATATCAACGGCACGCAACAAGTCGAGAAAACAGGAATCAGCAGCCTGGATATCGTCGTCGCCGTACAAAAACGCACTTACCAAGAAGGGTGAAATATCTAAGCGGCAGGGTAAAGGAGGCGGGAAACCGAAGGGGAAACGACCGATGCCTAAGAAGAAACAGATGACAATAACTGTACCAGCAACGAGATTCCGGAGCGATCTAAGCAGTGACGAAGATGATGAATGGTATTGCCTGATTTGTGGAGAGCCATTCAGTAACAGCAGAAGTCGCGAGGTCTGGGTTCAGTGTATGCTCTGTAGGGAGTGGGCACATAGAGAGTGCACTGTGGGGAATGCCAATTTTATTTGTGAGAACTGCTGCAACTAGTGACAGTGAAGAGTCTGCGTAGTTGACACTGCTTCAGCTGCTGGGAACAATAGACCCTACCGAAATATCGAAAGCCACATTGGTTGTTACTTAACATTTGTGTAGATTGTTCGTTCGTTCTTCTTATTGCATGCCTGTTAAAATGCATTTCACAATATTGTTGGTATTTATTCAATCGCCTTACATGTCTACTGCATAGTTAAATCAGCAGATACATATACACGCAGCATACACACCCACCCACCCAAACACATCCCAACCACCCCCATACCACCCACCCATCCACATTAACTTGCATACTTGTGATTATTCGACGGGTTGGGAAAGGCGTCTTGCCCCACCCAGATGGGCGTCTTGCCCCACCTATGGGGCAAGACGCCTTTTTCGTAACTATTTTATAACGTAGAATTTTAAATTATTATTTTATGTATATGTGTAAAATACTTATACACAAAGTAGAATATACATTTTAGATTAATGACAACATAAAATATATTCGATTGGGTTATTATTAAAACAAATGCAGCGTTTCCTGCTTATGGTGGGCGCCTTGACCCACCCTATCTTATACGCATACGTACATAATGTTTATACACGTACATATATTGTCATGCCAGTGTGGTATTAAACACATAAATTATGACGTGTCATAATGTTCTTCTTGTGTTCTCTCCAGGACGATGGGTTGACGGGTTAGTAGTCGACCAAATACAAAACAAACTGTACTTCACAGACCATGAAAAGGAGACTGTTGAAATGGTCAATTCGGACGGCACGGATAGAAAAACACTGATCAGCGCTATTAACAACATGCACGGATTAGCTATAAATTGGATTATGAGGTAATGTATTTCTATAAATGTTATGTAAGCATTTCGAAATTATTACTATATAATGTTATCTTTAGACACATGCATGTATATGTACATACGTTTGCAAGCATATATGCGCGCTTGCGTCTTTTTTCACATAGACGGTTTGCATATCTGGCACAAAATCTTCAGGGATACATCTACGGCTCCATAAAAGGATAACAACAGAGCCGTGTGATACCCCTGATGTTACCGGGGAAGTTTGTGATGATTTACCATCAACAACTACTTTGTGTTTACGGTCTGTAAAGAAGTTCGTAATCCGTGTAAACTCGATTATATCACGGCACTGTAATCTATATAGTAATCTATTATGAGATACTTTATAAAATCGATCACTACATCATCAGTTTGAACTCCAAGTTCAGAATTTAGATAAAGTTCATGTATGAATTCAACTAATTGTGTTTCATAAGATTGACGTGAAGAAATCCATGTTGATTTTTATTAAGAATGTTGTTTGACTCTATGTGTTTCATTAAATTACTGGCTGTAATGTGTTTAAAGAGTTTACAAGAAATGCAAGTTATATAAATAGGTATGCTGCTGAATTTCTTCGTCCTTTCTTAAAGATGGGGGCCACATTGGCATTTTTCCAATACTCTGGTATTTGTTGTGTAGATAAAAATATATTAAAAATAGTAGTGACAATTGGAGCTGGTTCATTGTGTACTTCTTTCAAAATGAATGGTTTTCTTTGGCCAGGACCAGCTGCTTGATGTGGCTTAATATTCTTAAGTAATGTTTCAACCCTTTTTACCTGAATATTGGGTTAGGGCATAGGTGGATGGATTGATTTTGCGTTCTGACCATCTGACAGGTTGATGGATATATTTTGGCTGTTAATAGCTGACAAAGGTGTTTGCATGATAGTTGAGGGGCTTTACTAAATACTGTGACAAAACTGGCCATTCAAGATTGTGTTATTCGTATGTTGTCACCAGGAACAACTGTCTTCGTCAGACAGCATAGCAACGTGTTGAGGACAGACGGAAAACACAATTTTCTTTTGCTGCTTCCTTGAACAAAAACATTTACTTTTTGATAGGACTAATATTATAATAAGAAATTTTAGGCATATTTCTTATATACGTGGAATTGGAAATCCGCCTGATAACACGCTTTGGTAATGTCACGTGAGAAACAACAATACATAGTTATAACGTAAAGGCATTCGTGCATGCAGGCATACGTACAAATATACAGAATATCATACACATACATACATTATGATACATTAGTACACACATACATGCAAACGTACATCGGCACATGCATGCATATACGCATACACACACGCGCTCGCGCACGCACGCACGGATAGACGCACGCATGCATGCATACATACCACAATAGATACACATTACACACACATGTAGGCACGTAAGTATATGCATACGGACGTCTGTGCGTACACATCAGCGTACACACATAGATATATATATAGCAAAGTACTCATTCATACAGCTAAGTGAACTGGAGCAACGTAGAGTGAACGAACTTGCATTAAGTTCGACACCGGAACACAGGATTCGAATCCAGATTCTCTCTGTCGAGATTACGATGCTCTATCAACTGCACCACTGCGCTCCACTCCATACGTACACACACACATACACAAACATACACAAACACAAACATACATACACACGCATACATACATACATACATACACACAAACACATATACACACATACGCACGCGGGCTTGCATGCAGCGCTTTGAACAGTACGCATCACCGGATACCATGTTATTTAATAACTTCCGTATACCTTTTTTATTTATTTTTGTTCTACATGTACTTTTGCAGACGACTAATTTACGCAACCCGATCTAATATATTTACGTCGACTCTAAACGGAAGTGGTATCGAGAGTGCCTTCCCCACAACAATCACGGGCGTGAACGCAGTAGCCATCAACAGCAACAACTCTTTACACTTTACTCTATGGCAGGCCTGTTCAATCTATCGCCATCTCCACTCTTACGGCGACTATTTGGACTTAAATATCCACCACAGTCTATTGCATGATACTCATTCATACAGTTGAGTGAACTGGATTCGAACCTGAGTTCTCTCGATTGAGAGTGTCGTATTGACAGTATATTATTAGTATATTGGAAACCGTGTACTAAAGTGAATCTCATGAGTTTTGAATTATGGAGGAATAGGTCCCGGGGCGCGTTGTACAACTGGTGTCTTTGGAGAAAAAAAAGATAAATGGAGACAATGATCTAACTCATTGTCATTCGCTAACGGAATTTAAGAAATACAATTGAACAATCCGGCGAAAGAGGACAATGTTTGCCAAATAAAACCACGAATATTCGTCGTAGCTTGCATATGTTTGTTGCGAACGAGGGGATTGCAGCAGTTAAACTGAGTGTTCAAAAGAATATGTTTAGAAATATACACCATTACCTTTTGGAATAATGGATTGTTGCTTGACGGTGTTTTAGGAAAATCAAGTTTCTTTCTCAGAAAGGCGCAAAGTTTAAACTACTCCGGTAACAACAAGGAGGACTTCGACACAAATGGACAAGCAATTTGTGTAATCGTTGAAAATGGTGTTCTTTACTACACAACTCAACAACGAAGCCGGTAATTGGTGATTTACTGCTACCATTTCCCGTTTTACCAATGCTACTAATTTGAATCTAGCTTACACTCAATATAGGGCGTAAAAGTGATCAACCACTATTTTAATATATATATATATATATATATATGTATATATATATATATATGAATATATATTAAAATATATATTGTAGATAACATTACCCTTTTTACGGTGATATAAAACATTAAATTTCTCTACTGCGAATTAAAATACGATAGGTCTACGAAATTGCAATAATTAAATTCTGTGACTGCAAATTTAAGTATAACCTGAACCACGAAGCCGCACCGTCGCTTGACCAAAAGGGGCCCTGAACAGGTTGACGGAGAGAGCTAAAATTTTATTTGAGTATCAGAACACTATTTTCAGAGTAAATTTAATTAAAATTGGCAATAAAAAAGGTTAATTTCATTTAATCTTCAGTTAGGCGACACACAGAATGATTCTAGTATAATTGATGTCAAGTTGCCAGTGTGTTTGTTTGTTCACAGCCTTGTTTCAATCCAGCTGACTATGGGAAAACGTACGGTTCTCAACATGACGTCTAGCAATACACTGAAGTACCGAGGATTAGCGACACTTCACTGGGACGACGAGGAACTGGTGTTGGATCCTCCAGTGCCGGCCACAAAGGCGGTGCAATTGATCGACGGCGACACTAACACCTGCCTCGTTCTGGTCCAGATGGACATGTACATGTTCTCAGACACTGCCGGGCGGTGGGTTCCACAGCCGCAGGGGAAATGTTTCCAATGAGGACTCACCATCAGGAGAAGTATACCGGACGCGTTGAATACATCTTTCAGCGTCACGATCACTGGTCGCTACCTCGTCTGTTCCAACTCCCACGTCGAGGTGTCGACTGGACACACCGCGTGGCCACAATGCGAGACTGTTGGAATCTACCGGACCTGCAAACTGAGCGGAATCACTGCACCTGGAAACGGAAGTCTGTCCTCGTGTGTCGCCAAGTGTACGTGTGACGGAGACGACTGCAAACACGTGACTGTTCGCATACCGAACATGCAGGAGAACTTGGAAATCTGTGAAATCGGCATAGGATAAGCACCTGATGATTTGGTGATGGAAGGTTGAAATACTTATTAAGACACACTCAATTAGCTAAGTTAGTAACATATTTAAATCGAGGTTAATACCATCGTTTCTACGGTGGAAATCATATAATAAACAAACACACACAAAAAAACAAATGCATTATCGACACGTTTGGCATTGTGACAATATCTCTATTGATTATTAATCATATGATTTCCACCGTAGAAACGATGGTATTAACCTCGATTTAAATATGTTACTAACTTAGCTGATTGAGTGTGCCTTAATAAGTATTTCAACCTTCCTTGCGGTATCTATAATATTATGGTATTGTTGATACCGTTCGCTGAGTTCGTTTAGTTTCCTGGCGTACTCAACATTTCATTGTAATTTATGTTAATGCTTGTCTGTCATGTCAATTGAGGCGTAGCTGCTTTTGCTTAGATTACTTACGTAACTGTTTTTGCGTAGGTTACTTTATGTTGCGCATTGCTTATAATATATGCAGCTGTATTATATTCTTACACCGTGTGACTTTCGGCCTGGTATTTCATTCCAAAGGTTGCAATGTGGTATATAAGGAATTGTATCGAACTTAGTAACTATTGACGTGTTTTTTGTTTCACAGACTGTGTTGTTTTGTCTTCACTGAGCGTTCGTGAGAACACCACGTGAAATAGTGGTCTTAAATGAATATGGAATAACTACATACAATCGACCTATCTTATAAGCAGTGAAGCAGTGTGTGTGTGTGTGTGTGTGTGTGTGTGTGTGTGTGTGTGTGTGTGTGTGTGTGTGTGTGTGTGTGTGTGTGTGTGTGTGTGTGTGTGTGTGTGTGTGTCTCTCTGTGTGTGTGTGTGTGTGTGTGTGTGTGTGTGTGTGTGTGTGTGTGTGTGTGTGTGTGTGTGTGTGTGTGTGTGTGTGTGTGTGTGTGTGTGTGTGTGTGTGTGTGTGTGTGTGTGTGTGTGTGTGTGTGTGTGTGTGTGTGTCTCTGTGTGTGTTTAAATGTGTGGTGTATGTCTGTGTGTAAGTGTGTGTGTTTATGTGTGTGTGTGTGTGTGTGTGTGTGTGTGTGTGTGTGTGTGTGTGTGTGTGTGTGTGTGTGTGTGTGTGTGTGTGTGAAGCGTGAACATGTATTTAGAACGCACAATTTAGTTTGACTGAAACTGATATTGTTCACACCTGTATTTCATATTGCATTATTGCAATGCGCCGTATAAAAGGCATTGCATCGGTAATTCGTTAATTTGTTTGCGAGATTGTGAATCGTTAAATAAATATTCTGATGCATCACGTGAACATGGCTTGGCGTGAAAGGTTACCCATGTAGAGGAGAACATATTCCTTTTGTAATACGCGGCGTATTTGAAAGTATTATTATAGAAGGTACCGTGACTTGTGTGAAGTTTTCGTGGTGGGATGCACATGGGACCTGGCTAACGTGTTACTTGGCTGAGTTAGAACTGGCTAAATTGTCGTGACCGAATTATTTGCTGCAGATTGACTATTTGTATATAATGTCATCTTTGTTACAAAATAACTTTGGTGATATTGTATTTGTCAATAACGTCACCAATTGATGCACGCTATATATTAATGCCTATTGTTATGTATGTCTCGAGTTTGGTTATATAACGTTTCTAAAATGCACATACTATAAAAGCAATACTGTTGACATCAGTGTGTTATCTTGTGATGTTCCACCAATGTGTTATCTCGATATGTTCCATCAAGGTGTTATCTCGATATGTTCCATCTAGGTGATATCTTGATATCATCCATTATGCTGTTATAATTTTATCATCATGTTTTACCAACGTGCTATCTTATAATGTTCCATCTTGGCATTATCTCATTTTGATCTTTCGACGTGTTTTCCGGTAATATTTCATCTAGACGTTATCTAGTGGTGTTCTATCATGAAGTTATATTGTTATGTTCTATCTGTGTGTTATCTCGCTATGTTCAATTATGGTATCACCTCGTCATGTTCCAACAAAGTGCTATCCCCTGATGTTCAACTAGGATGTTATATCATGATGTTCCGTCAGTGTGTTCGTTCATGATGTTCCATTAAGATGCCATCTCATGATGTTCCATGTAGGTGATATCTAGTGATGTTCTATCAATGTGTTATCTTGTGATGCACCATTACTCAGTCACAATATACACTGGCAGATCGCCGAAAGCCGAGCCAACAATATCGTCGCCTACCGCGATTCCAATGGTCCTTTTTAGTCATATGTGGCTCATATTGCATGTGCTTTTCAGCAAGTAGAAGTAATTATTTGAACGCACAGTAGGCCTACCGCTCAGCCGCTCGTGGTAATAGTAGATCGGTAGAATTAACCTATCCATCACGTGACATTTTACCAAACAAAACCTCCGTCAAGCCATCAGAAAACACATGGTGGATTCGGATATTCCGTCAATTGATGTGTCCAGTACGTCGCGGTTTGCCTATGTCACAATTGATTTTTTTTGCGCGTGACCTCCGTCAAGCTTTCGCTTTGCCAACAATGTTGATAACGGTTATATATGTGAATTGCATTACTGTTGGTGCATGACATCTGATAAATCAAACATTCCAGCATGAAGTTTTCACTCTAAAACATTGCGTTATGTTTTTGTCTTAAACAAATACTTTCGTGATCAGAATTCCAACAAAATATACGACGAATGTCCGAACTCACCACATGTTTTCTGATCGCTTGACGGAGGCTTTGCTAGGCAACAGGTCACGTGATGGGTAGGTTAATTACATTGCGCTTCCCTGTAACTGCTCTCTTTGTTGTGGGGCGCGGGCCTTTGTGCACCATGACATTTTCATAATTCCCATAGCAAGACCAGTGAAGATGGTTATAGGACATAGTATAGTTGTACACCTAATTCAGCGAATTACAGCACATTGCGTAGGATATCTCCAGAGGAAGTGTTTTGTCTTATCTCGTGATGTTCCATCAATCTGTTTTCTTGTTATCTCTCTATGTATGTGGTTGTATTAAAGGGAAACAAAAGGCGACTGTTTGGTGTTATGCATCTAAAAGAGTTTCCATTTCCAACTACTATCAACATATTAACGGCAGTGATTAACTCAAAATGCGGTTTTCAAAGTGGGAGATTCTGTTGAAACCATTGCTATCGTGTAGGCTGACATATTGTTTTGACGCGAGTAGCATTTCGTTTACCGCGACGCTGCTATGACGACATGTGTTCCTGATTATACTTGTCACACATGTCATGGCACGCAGTTCGGTGGACTTTTACCAGGCTGTTTGCAATTAATCGTGATTTTGCAATATGTCGGTCTGCCTACCTTTACAGATTTTCCGTAATCATAACGGAAATGCTTTGCAGATTACAGCATTACGGAAACTGTCGCCGTTGAATGCGCATTAGGACAAATAAAATATCCGACTACCCCAAATATGTCCTGTTAATTTCTTCAAGGTAGTTACTACAAAATGAGCATACACGAAGCAGTCGTTGCCATAATAAAGGCGATCCTTGCGACATAACTTACTATAAAACAAATTTAGAAATACCGGTACACTAAGCTAATACTGATTTACATCATATAAATTCCAAAAAGCGAAGGCTTTAGAGCCAGCCATAAAACAACCCATAAGGCAATGCTTCTCAACAGGTGTGCCAACCTCCCAAGTCTGCCGCGGCATCTATATGGTGATTAAAATAAAAAGTAAAAATGTTTTGTATTAATATCAAGCTACATTAATTTTGTAGACCCTCTATTCTAAATGTCACCGTTTTGTAATCATGATGACGACGTTCTATTATTTGTATCTTGAGAGAAAAAGAATACGGCCAGGAAATGTGTGTGTGTGTGTGTGTGTGTGCGTGTGTGTGTGTGTGTGTGTGTGTTTTGTTTGTTCACCCGCATCCAAGGGAGAATCTTATGGCACATGGCCTAACGGATGAACTTAAGACAGTTTTGGCAGGAGCTGTGTAAATCGTCAATTTCACCAAATCGAAGCCTCCGAAGTATTGCCTTCTCTAAGTATTTTGTAAGGAGATGGGGGAAGACCACCATGCTCTCCTTCTCCACACACAGGTTGCTGACTTTCACGAGGCAAGGTCCTGTCAACAATGTTTGAGCTGAGAGATGAGCTTCAAGAGGTTCTGTTGTTGCATAAGGAATGCTTCAGTATGCAAATTGGTTTTCTAGATGGACAAAATTCGTATTTTGGCGTGTGGCGTCCCTATTGTAGAAAGTAGTAATGATACGATACCCTGCCAACCACTGCCCAGAGGCCCCACATTCATACATCCGGCGCCAGTCTGCCTTGTTACAACGTGACCTCTCATTCAGTTGACTCAACTTGGCAGGCCGTACATCGGGGTATATTTGCATGTTCATTAGGTTAATAAGTGTTGACCCCCGTTTGCCTGACCGTTGCACGTCGCTGATTTTTACACAGGTGCATACTTACTATTCTATCACGACGAGTGATCACGATTCTCAATATTTCATGACCTTGAAATTAGACTGATTTATAAATAACTTATTTTAAAATATCACGGTTTTAATATGTAGGCCTTATGTATTTAGGAAGTGCGTATTACACCATGATGATGACCATATCGACAGCTACCAGAGAGGGAACGCAACGTTTTTAGCTTTCAGTCGCGTTCTGCAGAAACAGACAATGTTTTGTCGCTGGCCGGAAAATACAATTGTAATATCTATGTCCACGATATTTACTGCAGACAATCTACGCGATCTCCTACTTAGATTATTTAGGCGCTGCGAAGTGGCAGCACCCCTCACTTGGCGTAGAACATCAATGAATCCGTCGTCCCGGTTTACCCCGAATCCGGGTGGAGATGCTGATTGGCTCTCACGCTAACTTTAACATATAAAAAATAACAATAATTTGTTGTATCAGTTGATACTATGCTTTAAAAAACTATTATAAGTTTATTTTAATTAAAACATGCCACACAAAATAAAATAATAAAGTGTTGTATAGTTACTTTTATACCAGATCTGCGTGGCTGCCTTGATGATGGCAGATTATTCGCTTGCGAAGATCAGTACGGAAATTTCTGTCCCTGAGGACAGCGCCACGCCTTCTGGTGGTTATGGAGACCTACCCTGGACCTGCAGGCTCTGGAGCAGGTTGGACAAATGTAGAGTTGGCCTGAAGATGCCTGCGCTGAAGATTCTTATCTCAGCCTACGCTTCTTCTCATCTGCTTCTCTTTTGGAATGTTCTGTGCTGCTCGCTTGGTAGTCATTCTCCAGTTGTTTCTGTCTGCTGCTAGCTGTTCCCAACCTTTGTGGTCAATATCTGCCTGGGTGAGTTGCCGCTTCAGTTGGTCCTTTTGGCGCCTACGCGGGGCTCCTCTGTCTCTCTTGCCCTGAGGAAGCTCACCATAAAATACAGGTTTTGGCATTCTTTTGTCATCCATGTGCGAAACGTGGCCTGTCCAGCGGAGCTGCCTGAATATAAACTTGTCGTCGGTGATCTGGAGGTTTGCTTTTTCCAGGACCTCATTCCCATGATGGAGCGCAGACATCGCTGGAGGAACAGTTTAAGCAGTTGAACTTGCTTTCTGTAGATGACCCCACGCCTCAGCCATGTACAGAAGGGTAGTGACGACAACAGCCTTGTATACCTGTATCTTGGTTGACAGACGCAGCGAGCGGTTTTGCCGTACCCGTTTCTGCACGCGACCGTATGAGCTGTTGGCTTTGGAAGGCGGCTGCTTTAATCACCTGCTTAATCACTAGGTGGCAGCTCTCGTGAAACCTTTTAATTAGCAGTCAAATATTTCGCATCGGCGTTGTCTTGCTTATGCAGAGCAGAAGCAAAGTCTGGTGGCGAATAAACAGAATATATATACCAAGCAAGAACTAATTTAACTAAACTCGCGGTCCTCCAAGGGTGTCATTTTCATTTGAAGTATCACATGTGTATCTTTCAAAGAGTTGTTCTGGCCGATTTTGTGTGATGTTTAGCATGTGCCATCAAACGTACTTCACGAAGGGAGGGAGGGAGGGAGGGAGTTGCCGCTTCAGTTGGTCCTTTTGGCGCCTACGCGGGGCTCCTCTGTCTCTCTTGCCCTGATGAAGCTCACCATAAAATACAGTTTTTGGCATTCTTTTGTCATCCATGTGCGAAACGTGGCCTGTCCAGCGGAGCTGCCTGAATATAAACTTGTCGTCGGTGATCTGGAGGTTTGCTTTTTCCAGGACCTCATTCCCATGATGGAGCGCAGACATCGCTGGAGGAACAGTTTAAGCAGTTGAACTTGCTTTCTGTAGATGACCCCACGCCTCAGCCATGTACAGAAGGGTAGTGACGACAACAGCCTTGTATACCTGTATCTTGGTTGACAGACGCAGCGAGCGGTTTTGCCGTACCCGTTTCTGCACGCGACCGTATGAGCTGTTGGCTTTGGAAGGCGGCTGCTTTAATCACCTGCTTAATCACTAGGTGGCAGCTCTCGTGAAACCTTTTAATTAGCAGTCAAATATTTCGCATCGGCGTTGTCTTGCTTATGCAGAGCAGAAGCAAAGTCTGGTGGCGAATAAACAGCGTGGCGAATAAACAGCGTTCTTATTGCCTTCATGAAACCGGCCCCCGGTCACGTGATGGATAGGTCAATTGCAGCTGGTCTGCAGACGATGCGGTAGTGTGGATGGTTACCGTGTCACGTGCTTAACATTCGTAACGTCCTGTTCGGCGTCGCGACGTTTCACGCCTCTCCAGCTCGCCCACCGCTGTCCCGGCTGCGTATTCACGCACACGCGGTCGCCGCCCCACCAGGCACGCACATCCTCGTACCACATGGCGTGCTGTTGCTCGTCAGCCGCGTGGGCCATGGCGCACACGCGGCACCAGAACTTGGTATTGATGAAATGTCCCGTTCCCTTCCACCGGAAGTAGTCGTTGTAGAGGGCGTCGTCGGCGTCGAGCTTGCGCAGGAAGGCGGCGAGCTCGCGCGGCGACGCGAAGTCGTCGACGTGGATGTACGAGTGCGGTGGCGCCACCTTGCGGTAGTCCTCGGGCGCCGCGCCCATCACCACTGGTACGACGTCGTTGCTGCAACAGAGGAAGCGTCGAGTGCTTATTAATGCGGCGTTGTCGGTTCATCCTTTGCTCTTATTAATTTCATCAATACACTGTTCTCAGTACTAGAATAAATATGTTGTAGTACTGCCCGCGAAATTCGACTTAATTATTCAGAAGCATTGTTCAATGATTGAATGTTTCGCTCCCGATACGTTCAAATTGCAAAAGAAACTTCTGAACAGTAATGCTCAGTAAGACCGCCAATGAGATGTCGAGCTAGCCACATGTTTCGTGCTGTGACGTGCTGAGACGTGCTGAGACGTGATGAGACGTGCCGAGACGTGCCGAGACGTGCTGAGACGTGCTGAACCGCTGAATTTCCGGCGATAAGTCTCTTACAGCACCCCTCCCCCGTCTCCGAGATAGCGCGACACCACGAGAGACGTGCCGAGACGTGCTGAACTGCTGTGTGAAAACGGTTATGTGAAACCTCGTTTCTCGCGCATACCAGCCAATATCTGTACAAACGTTTGTCATCAAAAGCATTGTTCTTTTAAATGTCTACACTTTCCAAATACGTATGATTTTAGCAACATCGTTCTGTCATATTGCAACTAGTAGGGCGCAGTGGTCGAGCGGTCAGAGTGCCAGACTATCAATCGGAGGAACCGTGGTTAGAACCCTAGTGTTCTCCGCTCAATGGTTCGGTACTGGTATCGGCCACCTTGTCGAAAATTAGGCAATTTTGTTCACCCTACGCTACCTGTATCTTTCGGAAGAGACACCATTAGCAGATAAGCAGTTGGTCGCTTCTATCAGGTGTCTATGCCAAGGGAGTAAAAAAACACGCCGGGAAATGGAAAACCTGTCGTGGACTCATTGATCTGGGTCATCCTCTAAACTTCCAATAACAACATTCATCTTTAAAATGTTGATGTTGATGTCAACTGGATGAAGAAGAACTAATGCACGGCTTTGTGAAAAAGAGTTTGTAAAAGGTAAAATGTTGGTAAGCTGATAAATGCTTTTCTAGAACCCAATCTACGGTCATGCATTAAGTGGTGCCATCCATCCTCGCGCGCCAGGGGTCGCTGCTGGTGATTACGTCGGCTGATCGTTTTGCGAAACTCTGAATTTTAAGCTCAGCCTATGAAATCGCTCACTAGATCAGTGGATCTCGGCAGGTCAGGTGGTCATAATAAAACTAATTTCAACCAACCGTGGCTCGTGTTACATGCAATGTTTAGGAAGTAGAAGCAAGTATTCGAATACACAATACCGCTCGGCTGGTCGTGCTAATGGGTGAACGGGTCATTATATATTGGGATTCCCAGAAGTTGTTCTCACGGGTGATGCAGTCGCGACTGATCTCCTACGCACTTCGCGTAGGAGATCTGCCAGGGCTAGTTTTGCATGGCAAACTGCCCTGGCTTGCGAGGGTGGTGCCATCTAGCGGAACACTTGGGTTTTCTATTTATTAGATGCGTCATATGTGCGGAGGGAGGCAACGGTGTGCAAAATGTGAGTAAGCTGGGATTCAGTATGAACGGATTTGTGTATGGATCTGGCATATGGAATACTTCTGTAGTGACGTCACTGGGAATTTCTTATTCGATTCCTGTGCGGATACGATTCGAATCGGTGCGTTTCAATTAGCACGGATGATGGAATACAATATAATATTTAATAGGCATGGTGCTATTGGTATGACAGCATCACAATAGCGCCCATTTGAAGATGGCAATGGGCGTCTGCGTCCTCGCGAACTAGGGATTTTATTTAACTGCGTATTGTGACACTAGCTTACACCCACCCACGGAGAAACAAACCAAGAGCAGCGATTGTTACATTTCTTATTCTGCTGTCGCCAGTTGCGGCGTTGCATGCAGCAGATTATAATGTCAGCATAACTACAGTTGCGCCACCTGGGGAATGGTTGATAACTTTAAAAACAACTCAAGTTTCAACAAAACTTGTATTGTTTCAAAAAACGGAAGCAAAAAAAAAGATTGTGCCAAGTGGCCCTCGGCGCCTGGGAGGCGATAGGCGTACATTGCTCCGACATTAACATTTTACAATATAGACTAGTAAAATGCCCGTCACCTGACGGGCTGCCCTGGTAGTTGAAAGTCGTGATAGTAACAATTACAAAATGTTAGAAAACACGCAGCATCGTTACATAAACACCATCATGTTGCTAAGTCCATGACGCAGGGGCCGAAGGATTTGCCACGCCCGCGTGCTTCCTGCGTTTTTTTAGGTTACGTTCTACGTATTACTATTAATTACTATTAACGGTTTACGTTCCGAATAGCTTAGTTACCCCATGAACGGTGAGAATCTCGATATACAATACATACCATTTCATACAATGAAAACAAGATGGCGGGTGTTGTTGTTGCCCTGGTGAAGGCTCCTCAACAGAACACAATTTCTACTCTGTTGAATGGTGATTACCAACCCGGACAGATGTATTAGAACCGTAAAGGTACATGGAGCTGTTGCATGTTTAAACCACAAGAAATCTACATGAGAATCAAGGTACATTTTGAGTTTTATATTGTGTGCACTCGACCAGAACATCTACCACTGAACATGTGCTAATGATGGGTGCAACTGTACCTACTGGATCTGAGAAAATTGCGTAATACCCTGTATCGTTTTGTTGTTATATATGTAAAGTAATTTCGGACGCGTGTTTTATAAAGACGACTGGTTTATTTGAACATCTCCATGCAGACCCGCTACACGAGGCTCGGTCAAGGACGTGATGGTGTCACCTGTCTAAACTATGCCAAGTTAGTGGGAACATAGAAATACAGTAGCGCTACCTAGCGATTATACTAAATTTAAATGACATATCGCCACATCTCCTTTCTCAACAATGTACGCATGTACTAGTCATTAAGTAAGTGTCCTTGAAGTATACTGTGAATACTTGCTATACTTGCTACAGTCCGTAAAGTGTGATAAATGGTATAAAATGTATAACACCTACAGTTCGTAGTCTACTTGCCACTTGGGGTTAACTCTATCTCGAGTAGATCTTCGTAGCATCGGTATAGGTGGAGTGGGTTGGTTTGGTGTCCCTGGGCCGTCTCGGATGGGACGTCGTGGTGCCGGCACGGGTCGTGGCAGCGTGCTGTATGACTCCGGACCGCAGTGCACGTCAGCTGGTTCGGTCGTCTGGTTTCGCTGAAGTGGCTCGTCCTGATGCGTCGACTCGATGTCATCAATAGCCGTGTCCATGTTTGGCAGTTCAGCTGTCGACCGCAGTTGACGACGGTTGCGATGGTAGTGCGCGCCGTTCACCTCAACCTCGTAGGATCTGTGTCCCAACACATGGCGACAAAGCCCCAGTGACCAGCGTCGATCACCTGGTAACCTCATTCAGATGTTGTCACCAGCGTGTAGCTCCGTGAGCTTCTTCGTGCCTCGGTTGTAGTGTTTTGTCTGTGAGGCCAGCTTCTCTTCTGTTGAAGGTGGTATCGCTGGGCGTAATAGCTCCTCAGTTGTCGGCAGGAGGGTCCTTGTACGCCTTCCCATCAGCCGTTGTACCGGCGATGTTCCGATATACTCGCTCGGGGTGTTCCTCCAGTCTAGCAGCGCTAGCAGTGGGTCTTTGTGGTCTTCTCGTGCTTTCTTGAAGAGTGCTTTATACGTCTTCACCGCGTTTTCCGCTTTGCCGTTCGATTGTGGAAACCTCGGGCTAGAAGTGATGTGCTTGATCTTCCATAGTTTCACAAATTCCTTGAAGTCTTCACTTGCGAATTCCGGTCCGTTGTCTGTCATCATAACAGAAGGTATTCCATGTCGAGCGAATTGCGCGTTCAACTGGTTTATTACAGACCGTGACGTTTTCTTGTGTAACTCCGCTACCTTGAAGTAGTTGGACCAGTAATCGACTATGATGATGAACGACTGTCCGTTGATCTCGAACAGATCTCCTCCTAACTTCTCCCACGGACGAGATGGCAGTTCGTGTGGATGTAGGGGCTCACGACACTGCTGTGGTGTGAATGTCTGACAAGTGCTGCATCTGGACACATAGTCTCTGACGTCAGCACTCATCCCCGGCCAGTACAGCACTTCTCTGGCTCATCGAACGCATCCTCCCATTCCAATGTGGCTGCTGTGTATCTGCTGCAGCATATCCTTTCTCAGTGACCTCGGTACGACCAGCTGCTCGCCTCGAAACACTAGTCCTTCGGCTTCAACCAAGCTGCTTTGCTCGTCATAATATGGCGATGCTGCTTGCGGACATTCTCTTCTCGCAGGCCATCCCTGTCGTATGATCTTGATCAGCGCCTGAGTTTCTTCGTCTGCGGCCACTTTCTCCCTGAACTCGTCGCGTTTCGTCTTGGTTATCGAGATGTTCTCGTGGCTCACTGATTCTAGTGCGCGAATCTCACAGTTCTCATGCTGGCCGCCCTCTGTTGTGTCTCTGTAGGCGCGGCTGAGCGTGTCGGCGATATACATTAGTGGACCTCGCTTGTACTGTACATCTAGGTTGTACTTCTGTACAGCGAGACACATGCGCTGTAGCCTCTTCGGTGACTTGTGAATCTCTTTCTTGAATACTGTCTTCAGCGGTTCGTGATCTGATTCAATGGTCACCTAACGTCTCGCCCATATATGTACTGATCGAACTTGTCACACGACCACACGATTGCTAAAAGTTCTTTCTCTATTTGGGCATAACGTATCTCTATGTTGGTCAGAGCCCGCGAAGCATACGAGACTGGCTGTCCGTTCTGCATTAACACGGCTCCCAGACCACGTTCGCTCGAATCACACTGGATCGTGACCGGTTGCTTGACGTCATAGTAGCGCAATACTGGTGCTTTGGTGACAAGCTGCTTAATGGCATCAATCGCTGCTGTGTGCGAGTTTGTCCAGTTGAACTCTGCGTCTTTGTCATTAAGTCTCCTCAGAGGTTCAGTCATCTCCGAGAGTCGTGGCAGGTACTTAGACAAGTAGTTCACCATGCCTAGAAATCTCTTCAGAGCAGTCACATCGCCTGGCTCCGGCATCCCTCTGATTGCCGATATCTTCGTTGGGTCGGGTTTCAGGCCGTCCGGCGTCAGTATGTGACCCATGAAGGGGACGCTTGCTTGTCCTCGCTTCACTTTGTTGCGATTCAGCTTCAGCTTCCATGCTCGGCACTTCTCGAAGAATGCGCGCTCATTGTCTTCTAGACTCTGATTTACCTCTTGCTCCGTCTTGCCGAATCCCGCTATTAGAAAATCGTCTGCGATGACCTCTATTCCGTCAAGGTCTTCAACGAATTCGTGCATCGTTCTCTGCCAGACTTCCGGCGCTGAGCTTATTCCGAAATGCATGCGTGTCCAACGAAACCTTCCGAAGGGCGAGTTGAAAGTCGCTTTGAAGCTCGACTCCTCGTCCAGACGCTTCTGCCAGAATCCCTCCTTGGCATCGAATACGCTGAACTTCTTTGCATCAGTCAGACGTGTCGCGACTTCCTCGATCGTCGGCATCTGGTAGTGTTCGCGACAGATCGCTCGGTTTAAGTCTCTTGGGTCGATACAGATCCTCAACTTATCGGGCTTGACGACAACAAGCATGCTCGACACCCAAGCTGTAGGCTCGGTGACTGGCTTGATGATTCCTCGCTGCACCATCTCATCAAGTTTCTCCTTGATTCTCGCTCTTAACGGCACTGGCACACGACGAGGTGGGTGTATCACGGGTGCAACACTCTCGTCTGTGACGATATGGTATTCGCCAGGCAGCTCGCCCAGACCTTCAAAGACATCTTTAAACTCTGTGAGTAGATCGTTTTTTTCTTTCATTGCTGCTCGCACCGCTTTCCTCAGCGATGATCGTGGGGCTGGATGTGGACTGTCACTGTAGCCTGACGACACGCGCGTTCCTGACATGTCGCTCACTGCGTGCACGTTTCTGTCGCTGTCGTTGATCGTCACGAAACTCATCTCTGTGCAGGTCTTCAATGACAACAGTGGCATAAAGTCATCGTTCGTGATGTTGAAGGTCAAATTGCTTTGTTTGCCTTGTCGCCATACCGGAAGTGTCACCCAACCAAGTATCTGGTACTTTTCTCCAGTGTACGTCCTGATGTACTTGTGGGTACAATGTTGCAGCTTCTTCATTTGGCGGTCCCTTGTCGCTCTGCAGTACGTCTCTCGTGGAAGCACGTTGCATTCTGCTCCAGTGTCCATTTGGAACAGAACCCGGCTACTTGGTCTCGGAGATCCAACTTCCACTGTGATGACTGCCTTCGACGCTCTGTCTTCAACAAGACCGACGAAGAAGATTTCCTTTGTCGTGCGGACGGTTGACACCGTCGCCCTGCACTTGAGCTGGAAATGGTTCTTCTTTCCGCACTTACGGCACGTTTGGCCGTATGCGGGGCACTCTCTTTTAGCATGGCGGCGTCCACAGTACTTGCAGTCTTGTTGATGCTGCTCCGTTGGTGCTCTTGGCTTCGGTGTGGTGAACCTTTGCTGCGTGCGGTTGTGTGGTGTGCTGGCTGCTTGTCGCGTCTGCCGTTTCCTGACGAAGCTGACATCCTGCGTGGCACCGTGCATAACCGGCAGCTGAGCACTCGTTTGCTCGGCTGCCTTGCAGATGTCGATGGCTTTCTCCATGGTAAGGTCATTCATGCGCAACAGCCGCTCACGCATCTTGTCTTCACGCAAACCCAACACAAGCCGATCGCGGATGATCTCGTCTGGTGTGATGTCTTCATGTGCACAGTTCTTCGCGATGGTTCGTAGATCCGTGACGTAAGCTGATATCGTTTCGTCGACCGCCTGGTTCCGGTTGTTAAACCGATACCGTTCGTAGATCACTTGTGTGCGTGGCTCACAATATGTATCAAACTGCGCTAGCACATCGGTTACACACTGTTCATTTTGACTGTCCACCCAAGTGAATGTGTCATACACTTTCGCCGCATCCTCTCCTATCACAGACAGAAGTGTGGCGACGCGAATTAAGCCTTCTTGCTTATATATGCCAGTAGCTATTTCATAACGCTGCCATATTTTACGCCATTGCTTCCAGTTTGTGGCCAGATTATTGTCCATAATCAATGGTCGCGGGGGTGGTATGTTTGCGGGGGGTATCAACATCGCCGTTGCACTTGCCCCACACCCGGTAGTGTCGGCTGTGTTTGACTCGGCCATGCTGTATAATCTGTGTTGTAGTAAAATCAAAAGGTCACGTACCTTTGGTTGTCGCACGAGTCACAACAACGCTCGACAAGCCTACCGCGATGTCTGCATTGCGCTGTCAGTTGGCGTGATTTCACAGTCACGGCGAAAATGTTCAAAGTTCACTTTTGCAAGCTGCGTGCTTCAATGCAAAGTTCGTCAATAACACATGCTGATCCTGGTTCATTAACCGACGATATGACGGGACATCTGACACCATGTATCGTTTTGTTGTTATATATGTAAAGTAATTTCGGACGCGTGTTTTATAAAGACGACTGGTTTATCTCCATGCAGACCCGCTACACGAGGCTCGGTCAAAGACTCCTGAAATCACGTGATGGTGTCACCTGTCTAAACTATGCCAAGTTAGTGGGAACATAGAAATACAGTAGCTACCTAGCGATTATACTAAATTTAAATGACATATCGCCACATACCCCTCAACTCAGACAGACCGTGGTGTAAACATGACAACTACACGTGGTAGTGGAAGCAAGCGTGGGTCGTCATCTGGTCTCTCAATAGCCATTGACAAAGAAGATTTCATCAATGGCATGTTGGCTGCTCTTAGCAGTAAAGAAGTGATTGACAAACTTCAAGCTGCAGTAGTCAATGATTTACGTAAAGATGTTGCTTACCTGACATGTGTCATCGAAAAGAAAGATGCTGCAATCGAACAACTTACAAAACGGGTCGATGACTTGGAAATTGCACTAGATGATCACTGAGGCTTTTCGGCCTTGTGGAGAACGAAAACGAGGACATAACTAAACGCACAGTAGATGTGTTAAACGAATCTATGCATCCTAAACTGAGTCCGCCCCTCCGGCTGGAGGAGATTGACCGAATCCATCGAGTCGGACCCAAGAACAAGCCATCGAGACCAGTGCTTGTAAAATTCGCAACTTACGCAAGTCGCCGAAGAATATATAAGGCCAGGGTAGGGTTGAATCCCAACCACCGTAGACCCCGATGGGACGAAACACCAGACAAATCACGCACAGACCAGACGGGCTCATTTGGGAAGTCAGCTGAAGGCACCAGGACTCAGGTCCTCTTCCTTAACGAGGATCTGACGCAGATCAGGGCCATGCTACTGTACAACTGCCGGGTGGCAAAGAGGAAGAAACTGATCAATGAATGTTGGTCGTCAGACGGAACTATCCTTATTAAGAACAATGTCAACAAAGTTATCGTTGTCAAATCTGTCAATGAACTAAATGACAATACCAAATAAGGTATGGAATTAACACAGCTCCTGTGCTTTTGTACGTGTATACACTAAGCTATGACTATATACAGTAAGTTCACCAAATACTATATTATACTGCTATGTTTTTGTTATTGCACAATTTGTTTCTTTTCACAGTGCTTACGTAGATTCTATGTTTATGTTTCTTCAAGCATAGTTAAGTGATGCCTATACATTGTTATATCTGTAAGAAGTATGCTAACACGAATACTTCCTTAAATTGTATTATATGTTATTGTGTTTACCATGCTAAATGTGTACCTTATTTGCAAACTAATGATGTGAAGCTGGTTAATAACTGGCATTGCACTAAATGCATGTCTTCTATTCTGCCATTTAATCACTTTGAAAATGACTATGATTTTCTCAATGCCATCGCTAATGACTGGTTTGATCTTACTAGTATATCGTTTTGTGAGTTACAAAATAAGTTACTTAATCCTTTTGATTTAAATAATAATAGTCATAATTTGCCTATGTATAATAATGATCCAGATCTACAATATTTTAATAATGTGTATGCGACTGTACTAAATAACTGTGACTATTTTGTTGAAGACACTTTTATTAAGAAATGTTCTCAATTGTCATTAATGAACAACATGTTTTCCTTACTGCACACTAATATTCGAAGTATTGGCAAGCATCTACATGAATTAGACCAATATCTCCAGGTGCTAGATCATAAGTTTTCTGTTATTGGTGTTAGTGAAACATGGTGTCAAGACTACAATGTCAACTGTTGTGGATTACCAGGATACAAAGCAGAACATATTTATAGGCATACTAAAACAGGTGGTGGTGTCGCATTGTATGTTAAAGATAATATTGCATACCATACTAGATTAGACATTACTAAAATAAATGAATTCATAGAATGTCAGTTCATAGAGATTCATAAAGATAGTACTGCATATGGTAAAGATATTGTGGTAGGTGTCATATACAGACCACCGAACAATGATATAAATACCTTTATTGATGAAGTGTCTAATATACTAGACATTCTCAACAATGAAGACAAATTATGTTATATCATGGGAGACTTTAATATTAATATTTTTAATTATGAAGAACATGTACCAAAATGCAATTTTTTTAAACCTGATGTTTTTGCATTCTTATATTCCATTAATAAATAAACCAACACGAGTAACTAATCAATCAGCAACATTGATTGATAACATTTTCACAAAAAAACATAAAAACATGTTCCAAGGCATTATGTACACAGACGTATCTGACCACTTCCCAGTATTTCTCATTGATAATAATTGTAAATTAACCAATTAGTCTAAATATATAACAAACAGAAACTTTTCGAGGGCAACCATGGATAAATTTTATAATAACATGCAGAACATTGATTGGGAAATTATAACATCCATAAATAATTGTCAAACAGCCTACTCAATATTTTATAAACTACTACTTCGTGAAAATAATTATTGCTTTCCATTAAAAACAGTCAAACTTAATTACAAGAATAAGAAACCATGGCTAACTACTGGTTTAAAAAACTCAATAAAAGAGAAGAATAGACTATATATTAAATATATAAGACAAAATACAATATATAATGAAACTAAATATAAAGTTTACAAAAGTAAATTGAATGGCTTACTACGGAAATTTTAACGTGAACATTATGCAACTCTCTTTGAAGAAAATAAACGTAACCTTAAAAAGTCTTGGTCCCTATTAAAAGAAATAATAAATAAGAAACATGAAACTATAACACAGACACAATTCATTATTAACAAAGTTGAAACATCAGATAAAAAACATATAAGTGAAAGTTTTAATAATTTCTATATAAATGTTGGTTCTAACCTAGCAAAAAACATACCACAGAACCAAACAGATCCTATGTTATACATAAAAAAACAGTAATATGAAAACAATATATCTTGAACCGGTAACTGAAAATGAGGTATCAGTAATACTAAACTCTCTCAAAGCATCGTCTCCTGGATGGGATGACATTTCCTCTAAAGTAATAAAACAAACATATAATAGTTTTATTAAACCATTGACATACTTATATAACTTATCTATAAATACTGGAATATTCCCTGATGAACTAAAAATAGCAAAGGTAATACCTATTTATAAACTACCGGCCGATTTCAATATTACCTACTTTTGCTAAAATATTGGAAAGACTAATGTATAACAGATTGTCAAATTTTATTAATAAGCATAATATTTTGTATAAATATCAGTTTGGTTTTCGAAAAAATCACTCTACTAACATGGCACTTATAACCATTGTAGACAAAATATCAGAAGCCTTACCAAACAAACAATTTGTGCTAGGAGTGTTCTTAGATTTATCTAAAGCATTCGATACAGTTGACCATGACATACTCTGTCAGAAACTCCAATGTTATGGTATCCGTGGCTTAGCCAATGATTGGATTAAAAGTTATTTATTTAATAGAAGTCAATATGTGTACTACAATGACACTAGCTCCACGAAGCAAACTATTACTTGTGGTGAACCGCAAGGTTCCATCCTGGGGCCATTGCTTTTTCTATTATATATCAATGATATTGCTAGTGTCTCAGATGTTCTTTTTTCCATATTATTTGCTGATGACACTAGTCTGTTTATAAATGGTGATCATTTGGATGATATAACTAACAAAATGAGTGTTGAATTAAAAAAAATTATAATTTGGCTAAATGCCAACAAACTATCTTTAAACATTAATAAGACCCAATACATGATATTTAAAACACCTAATATAAAACATACAAAACCAACAACACTTAAAATTAATGATAATGCTATTAAACTAGTATCTTCTACAACATTTCTTGGTGTGACTATTGATAGCAAACTCAACTGGGCTGAACACATTAACAAAGTTAAATGTAAAATTTCTAAAGGTGTTGGCATTCTCAACAAAGCCAAAAGATTGTTAACTAGATCATGTTTGGTCACCTTGTATTACTCATTTTTATTCCCTCACTTGACATATTGTATTGAAGTATGGGGAGGTGCATTTGACTCATATTGTTCAAGTATTATTAAGATTCAAAAGAAAGTAGTGAGAATGCTTGTCTCAGCTAATAGATTAGCTCATACGAAACCTATCTTTAAATCACTAAATATATTAACTTTCAGACAATTGTATGTATATTCAAAACAAATATTTATGTATAAATACAAGATGGGTCTTTTACCAACAATCTTTGAAAATATGTTTACACTTAATCAAGATGTCCATAGTTATAACACAAGACAATCTGCACAAATTCATATACCCAAGGCTACTTTAGAAATAAGACTTCGTGCTATAAGAAATAAGGGTGCTATTATTTGGAATCATTTCAGCACAAGACTTACATTTACGACTTACTCAATAATTAGTTACAAATCTATACTTAAGCAATTTATTTTACACAATGATGTTAATATATAATATAATTTTCAATCACGATTATATATTCTACAACTGCACGCTGTTTTTGTTTTCAATATAATGATATTTACATTGAAATATACCAAAGGGAGTATAACATTATTTAATGTTCTTCCCTTGTGCTCATTATGTTATTATATAGGATTTGTCTTAATTTGATTTGTATTGTATGTATTGTATTGTAATGAGTTACAAATAAATTTGATTTGATTTGATATATATATATATATATATATATACTGTGGGGTGGTTTAAAAATAGTTATATCTTACCTGTCCTATTCTAGGGGTCATAGATTAATCCATGAAAGTTTGGCGCTTGAGGTTCAAGCCGTCTAAGAGGAACACGTTAGCCCACCGACATTCGATTATAAATAGATCTACACGAAGAGAAGTAACGAGGATATAATTGCAGGATGTTACGTTTATACATTTTAATGCCAGAAGCCTAAAAACAAACTTTCAAAATATTAAAGACTATATTTTAGAACTCAACGTAAAATTTGATATAATAGCTATATCTGAAACATGGATAGAACCAGATTTAACTGATGATTTTAATATAAACAATTATTATGCTTATCACATCACAAGAGGAATCCGAAGAGGTGGTGGTGTTGCTATATACACAAATAAAGAATTATCTTGCAAAATGGTGAAAAATAAATCTTTTGTAGTAGAGAATATTCTTGAATGTATTACTGTAGAATTAACCATAAAAAACACAAATGTTGTGGTCAGTTGTATGTACAGGACACCAGGGTCAAATTTAGATACCTTTTGTGAAAACATAGAACATATTTTAAGTGATACTAAATCAATTAAAACAATATTTATGTGTGGTGACTTTAACATAGATTTGCTGAAACATGAGACTCATAATCATACTAAAAAATGTCTTGACATAATGTATAGTTTGGGTCTTTACCCATTAATTGACAAGCCTACTAGGATCACAGATTGCTCAACTACATTAATAGACAATATATTCACCAATGAATTGCGCTACAATCTAACTTGTGGTATCATGTTCAATGACATTAGTGACCATTTACCGATTTTTGAATTTTGCGAGTATAACATAAAAAGATACAATGTAAATGAGTTTCAGTATATCAGAAAGATAAACGAGGATACATTGGCTTCATTTTCAAATGAACTGAGTCAGCAATCCTGGGAAAATTTTCTAAAAACAATTGATGTAAATCAAGCTTATGATTCTTTTCTACACCAATTTATAGATATATTTAACAAACATTGTCCAGTGATAAGAGTTCCCAGGAAAAACTACACTAACAAAAAACCCTGGTTCACCAAAGGTTTAAAACGCACTTGTACGAAGAAAAATAAATTATATAAAGCATTTATTGTATCGAGATCTGCTGAAGCAGAACAAAAATACAAAGCTTACAAAAATAAATTAACATCTGTATTAAGAATTACTGAGAAAAACTATCATAGTACATTGTTAGAAAAGCAGAAAGGAAATATTAAAGAAACTTGGAAAATATTAAATAATATAATAAACAAACGCCACAATAAACCAACAAACCCAGAATACTTTATAAAAAACAACAAGCGAATTTCAAACAAAGAGGATATTGCTAATGGATTTAATAATTTCTTTACTAATGTTGGACCCAACTTAGCAAAAAATATTTCCTTATCTAAATATGATGCAACCATTTATGATTACTTAGAAATGAAAGTACAACATACTATGTTTCTAAGTCCTGTTGATGATCTAGAAATTATAAGAACTGTACAAAATTGTAAAAGTAAAAGATCAACTGATCACAGTGATATTAACATGAGCTTGATAAAGAAAGAAATTACTAAAATAATTAAGCCATTTAGTCACATATGTAATGTATCCTTTCAAACAGGTGTATTTCCAAGCAAGATGAAAATTGCCAAAGTTGTTCCACTATTTAAGTCGGGTGAAAAGAATGTGTTTACAAATTACAGGCCAATATCATTATTACCACAATTCTCAAAAATTCTGGAGAAACTATATAATAACAAGATGGACTTATTCCTAAAAAAATATGATATACTCAGTCCAAGTCAGTATGGTTTTAGGTCTAATATGTCAACAACTGAGGCTCTTTTAGATTTAGTAGAAGAAATTACAAACTCACTGGAAAACAACAAGTATGCTATTGGAGTGTTTATTGACCTAAAGAAAGCCTTTGACACTGTTGATCATGATATACTGATTACAAAATTTCACTTCTATGGTGTGCGTGGTGTCGCACAAAAATGGATACAGAGTTATTTAGAAAATAGAAAGCAATTCGTCAATTTTAATAATTGTGATTCAGAAATACTAAATGTATCGTGTGGTGTTCCACAGGGTTCCATTTTGGGACCAAAGTTATTTATCATGTACATTAATGACATTTGTAAAGTATCAAAGGTGTTTAAGTTTATTTTATTTGCCGATGATACAAACATATTATGTTCTGATAGGGACTTAAATGAACTTGTTCGGATGATAAATAATGGACTAGAGCAACTCCAGGTGTGGTTTTTTGTTAATCGTTTATCTCTTAATGTAACTAAAACAAATTATATGATTTTTGGAAATCGAAAGTTGACTGCTGATATTTCAATAAAAATAAAGAAAGAAATAATCAATAGAGTAAATGCCATAACATTTTTAGGTGTAATGATTGATGACAAGTTAAACTAGAAAAATCATATTTTTTCAGTACGATCTAAACTGTCAAAGAATTGTGCTATTATGTACAGAGCCAGTTTCTTGATTAATAAGCGTGGTTTGTATATTTTGTACTATTCTCTTTTCATGCCTTATGTTATGTATTGTGCAGAAGTATGGGGTAACACATATGTTACAAATGTTCAATGTTTAGTTTTATTACAGAAAAGGGTTGTAAGATTACTTAGTGGTGCCAAGAGACTTGAACATACAAATATACTATTTTACAATCTGCATATTCTTAAAGTACCAGACTTAATCAAATTAAAAACTGCTGTAATAATGTTTAAGGCATTTTACTATTTGTTACCAATGAATGTACAACAGTTGTTCAGAATATATGAATCAGTTTATTCAACCAGACATCAATGTAAGTTTACACAAAACTATGCACGTACCAGTCTGAAGAGTATGTGTATTTCTGTTAAAGGAGTAAAACTTTGGAATTCCCTGGACAGTTCATTGATTAGCTGTAGAAATGTTCACCAGTTTAAAAAGCAGTACACAGATAAAATATTGAATAGCTATGTGTTAAAGTCGTAACCAATTCTTGCAGATTACGAAACATCAATAAGACAAATGCAAACATTGCATAGTGTTGTTCAAGAAATGTTCCAGTAGTTTAGTTGGTTTTTATTTTTTATTTTATTTTTTATTTTTTTATATCTAAACTAATATGATTATACAATGGTGTTGTTGCACTTTGAATTTTTGTTCTTGCACTCTCGTTCTAAATATATTATGATGTTAAAAAGCTATTAAAAGGGTAGACATTATAAGTATTGCACTTCTTTTTACCCTTTTTTCAACAGATTGTATTTAATTATATATGCACTGTATAACTAAGTGATGTAAATGTTGTTGAAATAAATTCATTCATTCATTCATTCATTAATAAGAGCAACATTGGCGTAATGTTGTGTATATGAGTAGGTCCGTGATCTGATAATAGGATACGCGATGACATCTGTTAACACACTATCGTTAGTCGTGTTGTGCCGCATAGTTCAAGCATGAACATGGTCACACAACGATATTCGAATAATTGTTGGATAAATACGTTTCGAAAATTGATTTACTTAAAGTAACACAAGTTAGTGTTGTGAGTTTGCAACAGTATGTCATAAATAAATCCTTATCAACAACACAATCACTAGATTCAGCGCACGCTCGTTTTGTGTTTCCCAGAAACTAACGACGGCAAACATATCGCCTGCACCACACTGTTCTATAAATAGCCGCAGACGCCAAGCGTCGGCCGACAAAATACATCTGCCGTGGAATAGCGGAATCTGTACAGTGCCCCTTTAAATGGCGTGCGCAAAAAGAAGCGTGAAAAAAAACGGATCAACGAAGCCATTTACAATATACCGAGAGTGTTCCCATACAAATGCATGCGGATTACAGCAAACCCTAATTATCGAAGAATGGATCACCGAGACCTGATTATTAGCAAACGTAAGGACCTCATGAGTGAACATCAGATTACAATAATGTATTTAGAATTAACCTCTCTTTTTAAAATTATAATTATGTTATGATGATGTTAGATGTTGAACAAACTGCACGGCAAGTTGCACATTTGTAAATTAATCCAATATGCATAGCTAAGATTTATTATTATATGTTTATTGACTTATGTAGGACCATATTTACACAACGATATTCTGTTGTGCTGTGCCGTACAATAAATGCCGTAGTAGTAAGTAAAAACAGTACACATATCCGACATAGTACACACAATTAAATATCACAATTAAATATGAATAATAATAATAAGTAAATAAAAAGGTAAACTATTTAAATGACTAAAATTAATTATACAACGGTATTCTATGGTGCCGTAGAGTACAATAAATGACATAGTAGTAAGTAAAAACAGTACAAATATCGGACATAGTACACACAATTAAATATGAATAATAGTAATAAATAAGGTAAAACTATTTAAATGACTAAAATAATAAGTTAAATAGAAAACATATTTCTGAAGATAAAGCAACTCTGTTTGTTCCGCTGTCGTGAATCATGGTATGAAGCCAGGATGATAATGATTAGCATTAAGTTCGCTCAATCAGCTGTCCTTGGTCTAACTAGCCATTTCGATTGCCGGTTGCGTCCAGATTCGACTACCTTTCTGTTAGCGTCACTTGTCTCCGCAACAGTTGTGGTTGCTATCTAATGCAATGTTCACCCAGAAAACGTTAAGCGACTTGACTTTAACCCAGTTTATGGCGTACAATTATTCGCCTCGCCTCGCCACGCGTCCTGTTTAAAAAAGTGTTCCAAGTCACGTAATTGTCGTACACGTGAGGTTACACGGCTTAGTTAAAACCGGCTTGGACGTTCAGTTGTTTGCAATGGGTCCTGTCTACATTATCCTTCTAAGCCTCCTAATTGTTATACACGTGAAGTTAAAAAGCTCAGTGAAACCGGTATAACTTTGTATGAATGCAGCAATAAATTTGAGTAACACATTACTCAACAAATCCATAAATTGTTCAACAAATCCATAAATTCGTCGAGACTAATGGTGTCAGTCTAACGTATTCGAAAGCGTTCAACAAATCCATAAATTACACAAATTGCACTGTACCTGCTGACACCGGCTGCGCTACACTCGAAGCCGGCGTGACGTCATAATCACGTAAACGTGAACAATTTCGACTACGTCGAGACTAATGGTGTCAGTCTAACGTATTCGAAAGCGTTCAAGTTTACGCAGTTATGACGTCACGCTGGCTTCAAGTACAACGCAGCTTGGTTTGATTTGATCTGGTCTAGTTTGGTCTGGTCGGGTCGGGTCGGGCGAAAAGTGCCTGTGTATCCCGGCCTTAAAATAATCGCGCTGGGATTCGTATAGGGCATACGACAAAGGTAATTTGTAAAACACACACATGATTTCATCAATTAGTGAATACACTACTTATAGGTTTACGACGTTGCTTGAGAAATACGAGCGATGTTTTATACATGTCTAAGAATAGTTGTAACTTAATAGGACATACAACACTAAGAAACGAGTCAACACCCCGCTGATGGATAATCAGTCAGGCAGGCATGACACGAATGAAGGCCAGGAGACACACTAAGCTTAATAGCTATTTAAATTGATGATTAATGGTGATAAATGTTTCACCGTTTCAAGTTTATAGCTGAAACTGCATTGCGGCGAAGCTCCCAGAAAGGGTTAATGAGGACGATGGTGCTCGAGTTTCAACAATAACCGACTCAACGGCACTTACGTTGCTAACTTATTGTTCCGGCTAAGCGATCTCTCGGTTTTGTCTCCACTATAGAACGATTAATCGGACAAGTATTAACCAACCTTTGTTCATTTGCACACATTTAGATGTGATAGGTCTCCGGTGCACGGTTATCCGTTGACGCATACAGTAGGCGGTATTATATTAATCGTCATTAATAAGCACAAGCTATTTCTCTTGATAGAGCTGCAAACATGAATATCGGTTTAAAAGTTGACAAACCATGTTTTATAATAATTGGTAGAATTGAATTAATATTTTTGTTAGTATCTTGATCAGAAAATGGTAATAATGACAATTCAGAATTATTTATATCTGAACTTCCTAGACACATAAACGTTTGGTTTTAGTTTCAGTACATACGTCGAACCATTCTCCGAAGCAATACATAGTTTTTAGTAGTTTGATAATTGTTTATAGCGTCCAGAGTTTTAAAATGGCGACCATAATGAAACACAATTCGTCTCATATCTAGACTTCTAGGATATGTAGAATATTCCTATCAGTTTCAACATACACCTGGAATCGTTCTCCAGAGAAATGAGTACTGGGTCAACATTTTGGTTATAGCTTAAATGCCGTCAATCTTGGATTTCAAATTGGCGACTAATGCACCAAATTAAAGTGGAGTTGTTGCTATTGCCCGTTTATTAAAGGGAAACAAAATGCAATTGTTTTGGTCTGTGCATCTAAACGTGTTTGTAAATGTACTAATTTGTGACCACAATCAAAAATATTATACGCGTAGTTTACTAGAATAACCTTGTTGAAGAAACAAAAATTGTGTGGACTGCGCCATTTTCATAGCAAGGCTGTCGTCACGAGTTTCCACTCTTCCCAGGGAAAACTAGTCTGGGTTACGACGTACAATAAACCCATATATTGCGGCCAACCGTTCGTTGGCATTTGTAATTACCTGTTCTCAGCTATGAGGCTTACAATTATGCAAGTTGTGTTTATGTATATTGTGAGTACAGTAGTTTACGACGTAAATAATTGCCAAATTAGCTTTGTCGTTGTAACTTGTAAACGTGTTACGTCTGCATGATACGGTACTAAACTGTATTATTATGTACATAATTGATCTGAAATAAAATGTATCTATCTATCTATCTATCTATGTATCTATCTACTATAATAGTCGTTTATTCATACAAAAGTGTAACTTAGCTTCTGAGTCGAAGGGAATACGATATACCAATAAACGAGCCGGGCTGTTCGTATACATATCGAGCAAAACTAGGAACCTGGCGCGTCATAGCTGACGTCACTGATCGGCGCTTACTGGTCAATTTACTTCGCCATGTGCACGATGTCAGCCTCTGTGATATCTGACTTTTTATTTTTATCAGAACCTTCCACTTTGAGACCGCATTCTGAGTTAACAACTGACGAGAAAATGTTGATTATAGTTGTAAATGGTTAGTTTGTATTAACACTTTTAGGTGCATACACCACAACGTTGTCTTCTGTTTCCCTTTAATATTACGTTCGGTCATTTTGAATCATGATATGTATATATTACGTGTGTAGCCCAAAATATTGATTCTTTGGCGAATCGATTACTCTACCCCGTTAGGTCACGATTGCCTATTTTGTCAAACAACTATATCCTAGGATATAATGGTAGCCATTTTACTGTATAACATTGGAATATTTTCTATTTTGACACCACTTGCATTACTTCTTGTGATTGTGTGCTATTGTACACCTCCATCGGGGTGCAGGTATTAATTTCCGGGCCAAACGAGTACTCCATCTTGTTGAGTTTTGTGTAAGGTGGTAGCTGACTGTTTATTAAGAACTCATGTTTCAAAACATGAAAATATTGTTGTCGTTTTTTGTTAAATAGAATTTTGTTGTTAGATTGTCACCCTACTGACCATCTTAGCAGAGTTTTTACGAGTTTTACGTGGTCACCTCTGTAACAATTCCTAAGAATGTAAAAAAAACTGATCCGACTAATCGACTGTTGCAAAAGGCAGTGTTTACAATAGATACTTACCCACAGAGAGGTATGCAACTGCTGCAGTGCTATCACACACGTTTAATAGTTCTGTACGAACACCGGCCTTGTAACAATTCCACAGGATAAAGGTTTAAAGGGGGACTAACACACAGAACGCTACAACTGCGGCAATGTGATCAAATATTTTCCATCTGTAGGAAAACTGGCCTTGGCAAACAGCCATAACGAGCAAGGTTACCTTTCCGTGAAGACCGCTGGGCTCCCCCTCGCCGGGAGCTAATCGGCAGAATGTTGCATGTCAGATGGGTTCATTAGTAAACTTTCTTAAGCGTGATGTTCGTAGCACGCAAACCGGGTGTTTATCTTGACGTCGATTCAGCTGGGATACCACATATTCGAGTGGAAACTCAAAATGTGCGCCGGAAAACAGTATCGAATCGTACTGATTTCTGTATGACCAATTAGACAATTTGCAGTGCACATTGACATGTTTGTAGATGCTGCACGCAAGCCTATCTTGTCAAGTTACGTAAACCTTATTGCAGCTGGTCTGGCGATTAAAACTTAACAACCATTACCTATCTACTATATGCTGTGGTTGGTCTTCATCTGATCCGACTAAACGACTGTTGCAAACGGAGATGACTATTGTGGTGTCAACAATATTTCTGCTTGAAAGCAGCCTTTTGCAGTTCCTGTGTTAAGAACAGATGCTGTATAAAGGTAGTAATAATAACAATAAGATAACTTCTACTGCGCCTAAGTCTTTGGAAATCAAACTCAGAGGCGCATCAAGACAAAAGGATTGGTCAGTCTCAAAATCCATGAGCAGTATTCCAGTTGTCAACAGATGGGTCAAGGCGCTAGGGATCAATGGTGGATAAGCAATGTTGTAAAGATAAGTTTTTAAATGACGACGGAATTTTTTCATATTTTCAACTGATCTAACACTAAGAGGGAACATATTCCAAAGAGTTGGTGCAGCAACAGAAAAAGCCCTAGTTCCAATGTTAGTGTTGCCTCCAGGAACAAAAAGTAGGTCAGAACTAGATGACCGAAGCTGAATAGGTTTTCTTACAGGAGTAAGCAGTGAATGTAAATAAGATGGTTGCTTACTGGACAGTGCTTGGTATGTACTGGTACATACCAGTACAAAAGTGGTACAGAGCGAGAAAAACGAGCAGATCTAGTAACTACCCTTGCCAGACAATTTTGGACACGTTTAAGTTTTGTAATGTCCTTGCTAGTGATATTATAAGGGAGAGAATTGCAATAGTCAAGTCTGCTGCTAACAAGCGTTGTTGCAGTTTTAGTAACAGAAAATGACATATACTGGCCAATACGGCGAAGATCACGAATATGATAAAAAAAACAGCAGCGACACATTTGAGATACGTGTTGTCGGAAATTGAATTACTATTAAAGATCACGTATAAATTCCGCACCAAGGTTGCTGGCGTGATAGGCTGATTCAAAATACGCGTAGGAAAAAAATCCATCAAGTTTACTACGTTGCACTGGTGTACCAATAATGATCAATTCAGTTTTATTTGGATTTAATTTCAATTTGCTGTCAGTCATCCAGTGGAAGATATCATTACTAAGTTGGTTAAGGGAGCAATTTGCATCCAGAATCGCCAACGAAATGTAGATCTGGGTATCATCAGCATAAAGATGAGGATCCAAGTTATGTCTTTGTATAGCATAGCTTAGTGGCGTGGTGTAAAGAGTAAAAAACAAAGACCCAAAAACAGAACCATGGGGAACACCAAATAAAGTTGGCAGTGCAGCCGGAAAGCAGTTCCCAATCTTTATGGTTTGGTATATATCAGTTAGGTATGAAGAAAACCAGCTAAGAGCTATGCCAGATATGCCGTACCATTTTAATAAGTGTTCAATGAGAATGTTGTGATCAATAGTGTCAAAAGCAGCAGATAGATCTAGTAATGCAAGTGCTGTCACTTTACCATTATCAATATTCAAGTTAATGTCATTGTAAACCACTAAGAGGGCAGTCTCTGTTGAGTGAAACTGTCTATGTGTTGATTGTAACACATTAATTAAGACATTTGTGTTAATGTGAGACCTTAGACAATCTTTTCTAGTATTTTGGAAATAAAGCTGAGGTTAGAAATAGGTATATAACTAAAATAGGTAAAAGGTAAGTTCTTATATAGCACAGTATCCAGTCCTCAGGACTGCTCAAAGCGCTTTACACTTTACTCCCTGGCAGACCTGTGCAATCAAGTTTGCAATGCAATCACACGAAAGTAGTTACAGAGAGGTAAGCTCTCCATAACTACTCACGAACCGCGCCCTGTGAAAACAACAGCGGAACGGAAACGCAATATTTTATCACAACGTAGATAATAATTTTGATGTCACCTGGGGACGCTATAAACATTACAATATGTATGATGGTGATTTTCTGATTGTGTTTATATAACGTTGATATGTAAGTATTTCACTCCATATTAAAATGGATATTCATTGAAACATAATGCAATGCCTGGAGTAGAATATAATTATGTATGGATTCGTGGTAATGAATCTACGCTCTTAATGGTGGAGGTAAACCCGATTTGTTTACTGAAATCCACTTTCATGGACCAAATCTATAATGCTTGACGTATCTACTCAACGAATACAATATGTATGTGAGGATCATTTGCCGTTAATGGAAACGTCTCGTTGATACCCTGCATGGGGTTAGTTTTGTTGCACGGGCATATTGTTAGGTCCTCGGTTCAATTCTCGCTCAGAGAATTTGGAAAGTTCGTATTGACATCACTTTTCCAGTTCACTCTGCTTGTGAACGGTGAAATGTGCGAAAGAAAAGCAGTAATTGCAGTAGCAATTACGTCTCGTCAGAACGTATACGGTCGGGTCGCTGGTGTGTGACAAGCTCTTAGCCAATGCATGACATGCTCTTAGCAGGATTAAATCGTTTTGTGTGGCAATTGTAATATTGAATGTGCGGAGTTGAAGTTGACTGGATCCAATCCTACTTGAGTGATAGAAACTGCTGTGTGCGCATTGGCAATGTAACATCGGATAGATCGCAACTAACATACGGACTCCCGAAATTAAGGCTCTGTTATAAGGCCAATACCTTTTTCAATGTATACGATACCCATTGCTGATATCATCAGGAAGCACGAGTCGGTTTTGAAATTTGCAAACAAAAAGGAAAACAGCAAACAATGTTCGTTTTTTGTTTTCATATTTGAAGTACGAAAAACGAAAAACGAATACAATCTACTATTCGCGATATTTCTAATGCATGTTAAATAAAACAAAATAATGATAAAACAAACCGTTTTCACTGCATCAGAACCAAAAACGAAATACGACTGCAGCGCCACTCGTTTTTCGTTTCTGCACTTAAGAAGCTTCGGCTGCCTTACCGCTTCGGCTAGGCGGCAAAAGTTGGTGGCTTCGGCGGGACAACTCGGTTGCACTGCCGGCGTTTTGAAAACAAAGTCGCTGACATTTCATCGCCAACGAAGTGGTATCGTTACCGAGGCGACAAATTTGGGTGAATATTGGATGTTTCAGCGCCGTTATTTTATGAAAGGTTTCGACTATTAAATTAATTATACTCAAATTTCTGTGGTAAACTACTTTAATAGTTATTATGTTTAGTAGAAATACATAATATAAAACCAGCATTTGAAATAGAAGTATTATGTGAAAGTGTTTGAAAATCTAAATACAATTCCAAAGTGAGAGGTAGTATTATTTTAAAAAGTCGTTTACCGTTTCGCAAGTAATAGGTTACTTCTAATTTGAGTAAAGAGGTTTATCAGACTGGGTGGTTCAAATGAGTGAGATTTTACTTATTTCACAAGAGAACAAAAGGTAAAGTGACTGTGAAATAAGTAAAATTACTTCTAATTTGTTATTGTTTTCTGTTGATGTGTTACCCGTTCATATTCGTATCTTAAAAATAGCAAAAATAGTGCCTCTCTAAAAAATTAAGGAAACACATCAGTATTCTAACTATTTGCTTTTTTCGAAAGTACTTTTTTCTCTAAAATATTAGAAAGTTTAAAGAATAATCGGCTATTATATTTTGTTAATAAATATAATATTTTCTACAAATATAAGTTTTTGTTTTCAAAAAATAAATATTCATTGTGTGCGCGCGCGTGTATGTGATTGTTATTTGTGTGTACAGTGTATTGTAAAATGTTACAACATAATTGATTTTATATCTTATTTGACTACTCGGATGGACTAGTACAAGGTCACCGTGCTGGTGGGATTACACTAATGTGGAATGATACATAAATAAAACGAATATATACCAAACTACTACATCTGAATTTTGATGGTGTGGAATTTAGACAAGGAACACACACGCACACGCACACGCACACGCACACACACAAACACACACGCGCGCGCGCGCGCACGCACACCCATCTGGATTTTAGTTAGACGCTAGTGGCGTGATTTTTTGAAAACGAATCTGATATTTGTATAGAAAACGCTAAAACAATTAGTTGTAACCTATTACTTGCGACATTGTACATGATTGATTATAATAATACTATCCAAATATAAATGAGATACTGATTACATCTTGCACTACAGTAAGATTTTGTGAATTTAACGTTACATTGTAGAATGTTGACGTACTTGCTGCTATGTGTATCAGACGGCATTTGATCATTTTTATGGTATTTGATAAATTGCGTTTTTGCCAAAATTACCATTGGCCACGTATTTTCAGCGGAATATGGCACGCGGATATATTGTTAATCTTTGACGCCGTTTTATCTTAAAATCGCATACATAGTACTGTACGTGAACAAGGCTATTTGGGGTTGAGGAAAGTGACATACAGTGTATATATAAGGATATATATATACATATATATATATATATATTATTTATATATATATATATTATATATATATACATACATATTTATATATATATATATATATATTGTATGGGGTATGGTGATTCACTGAACAGTTTTATTTAATTTAAACTATGGGCGATCTCAGAATGCAACGTTTAATTCTAGTATTATAATCTTTGCATTATAGTATGCTTTACTATTATTTAGATTTTCAAGCACTTTCACGTAATAGAACAATCTCAAATAATAGTTTTATGTTATGTATTTTTGCTAAACGTAATAATTAATAAAGTAGGTTACCACGGAAATTTGAGTATAATTACTTTAGTAATCGAAACTTTTAAAAATCCAACGGCGCCAAAACGAGAAATATTCGCCCGTACTTGTAGTGCTCGGCAACTATGCACTTTTGGCGACGATGCAATTTCAGCGAATTTGTTTACAAAATACCGCCAGTGCGAACGAATTGTTCCGCCGAAGCCACCAACGTGTGCCGCCTAGCCGAACCGGTAAGGCAGCCGAAGCCTCTTAAGTGCAAAAATGAAAAACGAGTGGCGCTGAATCACGGTACCTACCGTTATTTACTAAACCGTTTTGAAAACTACATAATGAAAGTAGGAAAATGAGCCATTTTCCTATTTTAGTTTAGTAATCTTCAAATGGGTAAACGGTAAAATAGCAATCAAACCCTTTTCCCATTTCAACTTTAGTAAAATGAAAATAGGTAAACGATAAAACGGTACATTATCCGTTTTCCTATTTCTGTTTTGCTATCCACAATAACGAAAAACCGAAGTGCCGCGCTATTACGCATGCGCAGTAGAAGTGGGCGTATCGCTACACTGACAAATTATACGTAATCCCAAGCCACCGGGCAACCGGGCGCGGCGCTGTACTGAAATAGCCACGCCGAAAAGCATTTCGACTGGCCGCTATGACAAAGTAACCCTTGGACTCCACCAGGTCCTAGCTTTCGTGGGTCAACTATGACACCCATAAATTCAAGACATGAAATATACCGATCACATGGCTGCTATCCTTGGAAAAATGCTATATTAGTGTAACACAAAGATACAGCTAAGGGAAATACATCAACTTAAATGTTATAAGAAATACACTTTGGTTTAAAGAAAACTTCAAACCACACAGACAAACTTTGATTTGTTTCATATTAATCACTACCTTAATAATTCAGCTTCTACAACTAATTAAATTACCAATCACTTCCGAATTATCTGCTTCCCAGAGAAGTCGAGATGGTGTTCGATCGAACAGGTCTGCCTGGGAGTAAAGTGTAAAACGCTTTGAGCAGTCCTGAAGACTGAATACTGCGCTATATACAAGAACGTACCTGTATTAACAATTGGCTAATTGTATTTGACAGAGACAGGTTCAGGTATTACTAGGCGAGCGGTAGGCACCATCCAAATGACCACCTTAAATGTCCCCCACACACGCCGAAATGTTATATTATTTGAAAACCCTACATCTCCCAGTCAAAACGAGGCCTGTCGTAAAGCTACCACGGGGTGTGTGAATCGAAGGTCAAACAAGATCATCGTCAAATGATGAACTTTCGAAATTGGGTGCTTCCGCAAACCTCTTTATATAACAATGGTTGCGTATCTACTGTATTCCATTAGGCCACGTTCTATATTTTTGGAAAGCATTGCAGTTTCATTTATATCTCGTTTTAACGGGGAGACAGTAGGCCTTCCAATGGTATATGGCATTGCCGAGGGTAGCTAATTACCGTAGCACAACCGTTGCTATGGCATAACGTTTGTAGGATGGCGCAACTTCGATTATATATCAGTTGACGGTGACTCTGTTTAAACGTCGCGCCATACATACTGCATCACCAGCCACATGTCATATTTCATGTTGACCGGGATAAATTGTTCTTCGTCGCAATGTATGACAGATATATAGAAATAAAGTAGGTGCACAGTCATTGTAACTTTATGACGTTCGCAGAATTATAAAAATGTTCAAATATTCATAGTTTGAGGGGTGACCTTGTTTGACCCTAGCTCCACACTTACGATAACAGGTAACGCCTCCACATCGTAAGTAATTTTAAAGGAGCAAATCAATTGTATGACTGTTTTTAGTACTTGGGTAGGCCTAATTCAGAACATCACCTTTTTGACACCAGTAATTTCAGACACAATAAGGCTCATACAACAGGCATAACTGTTTACAGAAAAACATACAGGTACTTAGCTTTGATCAGAACAGCTTACCTTCATGTTTATTGTAAGTATATAGCTTCAGGGTTCAGATCAATCCTGTTGAAAATGTTTTAACGTTATGCGTGGAACATGTTTGCCAACTTTCGTAAGCGTAAGGCTATATTTGGCGGAGATAGTTCGTAGAAATTGGTGCTCCAGAAAAGTTGATAAACAAGTGGAATTACAGATTGATAAGTATTATTCTTGCCTTAATATCATTCATAAAGTTGCAATAAACATATATTGAGTAGCAGTTGTGCTTAAAGTTAGTTAGTTAAAGTAATTTAGAACA
Source organism: Paraescarpia echinospica (assembly GCA_020002185.1). Lineage (NCBI taxonomy): Eukaryota > Metazoa > Annelida > Polychaeta > Sabellida > Siboglinidae > Paraescarpia > Paraescarpia echinospica. Next base: position 58,223,086 of record CM034536.1, read on the forward strand.
CCTTAGTATAGTGAGTGATAATAGGGTAACTCATTTAGCCTTTAGCCTTCGATAAGTTGTAAACAAGATTTAACAAACCTGATTATGTGGTAGAATATATAGGAGATAAAGTAACAACCATCAAGCTACTTACATAAGATAATATCTGTGTAAGCCAGTACTTGCTAGATATTTTGATTAGGTAGCATTGTTGTTAAAACTAAGCAAGGGCGATAGTCGGGCGGCGTAATCTAAATAAATAAAGCAGCCTAACGTAACGTAATTGATTGTATTTAAATTAGGTCACTACCGGTAATGTTAGCGTTCGTGACAGGATAAATAGTCGGCTGTGTAATTGAAATTTGTAACCTAAAGTGTGCTGTAGTACACAGGAAACAGTCTTTATAAAGACTAAGTTAGTTAAGTTATTGAATAAATTCTAATCGGGATATGGCGCCTTGCAAGCGGCAAGACAAGGCAAAGCGACACTTGGTGTGCGATCACTGCCACAGCTGGGTAGATTTTGCATTGTCCGGCTGTGGGAAGTCATGGGCAGAAACCATGGAGGAAGGATTCACCTTTCAGTGCATTGGGTGTTGGAAGGTGGAGTGTCTGCAGAAGGAGATAGTTAGGTTGACAGATATTGTGAAGGGAATGGAGATTGGAATTAGCAAGGAGGCAGGTCGAATGGAGAGAGACGACAGGGAGAGAGGTGAGAATACTGCAAGACTGAAGGAGAATAGCAGTGGCAAGAAAACTGAGGAAATGAGATTGAGAGGAGGGAAGGTGATTGGACGAAAGGAAGTGAGAGCAAATGTGATCGAAGAGAAGTCGATAAAAGGGACGCTGACAGGTGGAAAGGTGACAAGAGAAAAAGCGACAGGAAAGAATGGACCGGAAGAGAATGTGACAGGAGAGAAGACGACAGGGGGGAAATACAACAACCAGACATATGCAAACCGGAGGAGCTACTCCGAGGCAGTGATTGAGGGGGCAAGGAGAAAAAAGAGAGTGTTTATGGGCGATTCAATTCTGAGAAAAACAGACAAGACTATATGCGAGGGGAAGGACGTTGTTGTATGTCTACCGGGGGCTAGGATAGAGCATGTGACCGAAAGGGTAGAGAAGGTATTGGGGCATGGCAAGGGAGGGTCTATACTAGTACACTTAGGGACAAACAATGCAGACAAGGAGGGAACAACTGGGGTAGTTCAGAAGTACAGACATCTAGTAAGGAAGCTAAAGAAGACAAGAGTGGAACAGGTTGTTCTCTTAGGAATTTTGCCAGTAATGGGAGGAAGGGGGGCAACATACAGAAACTGTAAGAGGATGGCGATCAATGCACTAGTTGAGCAGATGTGTGAAGAAGAGGGGGTGGGATTCATAGATTTATGGGTATACTTTGTTGGGAGGGAAGATATGTACATGAGAGATGGCCTCCATCTTAGTGGAAAGGGGCAGCAGTTTTCTCAGAGAACCTGCTGCGATCCGTTGACAGTGGGACAGGTTGCATCTATTTAAACTAGATTCGCAGGGGGGACTCACAGAAAAGCCTGAAAATGGAGGCATAAATAAACACAGCACAAATAAATAAGCAAATAACAGTCTGGAAAACTCTTCTGAAGCTGGCTATAAATGTGTTTGTTTAAATGCAAGGAGTATAGTAAACAAAAGAAATGAACTAAACATTATGGTAGAAGATATTGACCCTCATATAATAGGAACAACCGAATCCTGGACCACCACCGATATATTAGATGCTGAATTGGGACTGACAGGATATGTAATGTTTAGAAAAGATAGAATAGGAAGAAAGGGAGGTGGAGTTATTTTATATATTAAAGAATCTATCACGGCTTATGAAATAAAATTAGAAAGAGAAGCAGATTGCGAAGAAGCTGTTTGGTGTAACATAGTGACAGGAAACTCAACGTTAACAGTTGGGTTAGTTTATCGAAGTCCAAACATAAGCATAGACGAGAATGAGAAAATACAAAACGCTATAAGGGAAGTAAGCAAACGGGACTGTATTATTATGGGAGATATTAACCACGGACATATACAATGGAAATCTCTTCAGAGTATGGGGAGTGAGGACCACAAGTTTTTAGTTTTAGTTCAATATACTTTCCTTTCTCAACATGTGCTAGAACCAACCAGGGGTGAGAATGTGTTAGACATAGTTTTGTCCTCACAGAATGAATTAGTTGACAATGTCAAGATATGTGAGCCACTGGGGAGTAGCGATCACAACCAGATACATTTTACCATCAAAGTAAAATCAGAAAGGAATAGTAAAAAGCAGTAAAGGAGAAATTTCCACAAAGGAAGGTATAAGGACATGAGGAAATATTTAGCAAAGGTAGACTGGAATAACACACTAAAAAATAAGACAGCAACAGAATGCTGGAATATATTAAAGAGTGAAATTAAATGCATAGTCGATAAATTTGTACCCTTCAAAAAACAAGGGAAACGGTCCAAAAAGAAACACTTATCGAAAGAAGCCATTAGAAAAATTAAGTATAAACAAATGATGTGGAAGTCATATAGATGTACTGGAAATGATTACAACAGTTATAAAGAAGCACTTAACCAAGCTACAGCTGAAATTAGAAATTCAAAGAGAAGCTATGAACAACAATTAGGTAGTAATATAAAACATGAGAGCAAGAGTTTTTATGCGTATGTTCGAAGCAAACAGAAAGTTCAATATAAGGTCGGTCCTCTAGAAGATAGTGCTGGAAATATAATATCAGAGGGATTCTTAATGGCAGAAGACCTGAATGAGTACTTTAATTCAGTGTTTACCAGAGAAGATATTAGTTCGCTGCCGGTACCAGTACCAGAAGTTCAAGGGGGCAGATTAAGACTATTTATGACAATTAATTGTAACCCCGGAAATGGTAGCTAAGAAAATAAGGGCTATGAAGGATAATAAATCACCTGGAGTGGATGGGATTCCGCCCAAACTACTATTGGAAATTGTAGAACAAATTAGCGTACCGCTTGCAACAGTTTTCAATTTGTCATTAGAAGATGGAGTGGTTCCTTTAGAATGGAAAGAGGCAAACATTATACCGTTATTTAAAAAAGGTTCGAGAAACAAGTCAGAGAACTATAGACCAGTGAGTTTCACATCAGTGATTTGCAAATTATTAGAAAGTCTAATTAAAGATCACATGGTGGATTTTCTTGTTAAACAAAACTTGATAAACCCATCTCAACATGGTTTTTTTAAAGCGAGGTCATGCTTAACAAATATGTTATGTTTTTTGGAATACATCACTAAGTGGGTAGATGAGGGATCACCGGTAGATATCGTCTACTTAGATTTTCAAAAAGCTTTCGACAAAGTACCACATCAAAGATTACTGCTGAAACTAAAGGCCCATGGCATAGGAAATGGTATAATAAACTGGATAGAACAATGGGTGATTGACAGAAGACAACGTGTAGTAGTTGATGGGGAGGCTTCAAACTGAAAATCGGTATTGAGTGGGGTACCACAGGGATCAGTATTAGGACCTATATTATTCTTAATATATATCAACGATTTGGATGATGAAATAACAAGCAAGGTGTTGAAATTTGCGGATGATACAAAGGTGTTTAGAAGGATTAAAAGTGATGGAGATAGACAGCATTTACAAGATGATCTTGACAGGTTGATCAAATGGTCTGAAAAGTGGCAAATGCTGTTAAATTTTGGGAAATGTAAATTCCTCCACACAGGACATGGGAACGAAGAGGTAGAGTATACTATGGGGGGTACTGTACTAAGTCCTACTGTAAAAGAAAAGGACTTAGGGTTAACTATTAGTGTTGATATGAAGGTTTCAGAGCAGTGCGGAATTGCAGCTTCAAAGGGAAATCAAATCCTTTGATTAATTAGGCGAAACATAACATATAAGAAAAAAGAGCTAATAACACCGCTGTACAAAACAATAGTTAGGCCTCATTTAGAATATTGTATTCAAGCGTGGAGGCCATATCGCAGGAAAGACATAGATATGCTAGAAACAGTGCAGAGGAGAGCAACTAAAATGATACCAAAACTTAGGGATCTTAGTTATGAAATACGCCTAAAAAAATGCGGATTAACAACACTAGAGACCAGGAGATTGAGAGGAGATCAGATAGAAGTGTTTAAAATATTGAATGGTTATGAAAATATTTATAGAAATATTTTTTTTTCAGTTAAGAAAGATAGAAGGACTAGAGGACATGAAGTTACATTAGCAAAGGAGCAGAGTAGATTAGATATAAGAAAGTTTTCATTTTCACAAAGGACTGTAAATGAATGGAACAGATTACCTGTTGATTGTGTGGGTGCTAGTAGCGTGAATATGTTTAAAAATAAAATCGACACATACCTCAGACGGGCGGGATACACATAGATAAAAGGGTCGGACTCTCGATAAGCCAAAGGGCTTCCTTGTCCATCTGCCACCTAGAGTTAATTCTGTGGGTGGCAATCTTGTTAAATCTTGTTAAACTTGAGGGCCATTGATCCAAATAGTGTAGAAATGGGTTTGCAGCAGGACCAAAACTAAATGTTTGATTGTAAACAATTAAGTTATATTTTCTTATTATACATATAAAGTGACATATTTTCCATAAATAGTTAAATGTAATATGTGTTACTTTTGTTATTTCTATTTGGATAGTATTATTATAAACGATCATGTATAATGTCGCAAATAATAGGTGTGTGTGTGTGTGTGTGTGTGTGTGTGTGTGTGTGTGTGTGTGTGTGTGTGTGTGTGTGTGTGTGTGTGTGTGTGTGTGTGTGTGTGTGTGTGTGTGTGTGTGTGTGTGTGTTCCTTGTCTAACTTCCACACCATCAAAACTTGGTTTGGTATATGTTCGTTTTATTTCTGTATCATTCCACATTGTTGTAACCCCACCAGCACGGTGACCTTGTACTAGTCCATCCGAGTAGTCAAATAAGATATCAAATCAATTATGTTGTAACATTTTACAATACACTCTACACACAAATAACAATCACATACACGCGCGCACACGCACACACGCACGCTCGCACCACACACACAAACACACACAGAAACGCACAAACACACACACACACACAATGAATATTTATTTTTCGAAAACAAAAACTTATATTTGTAGAGAGTACAGTTGTATTATGTTTATTTAAAAAATATAACAGCCAATTATAGTTTAGTCTTTCTAATATTTTAGAGAAAAAAGTACTTTCGAAAATAGCTAATAGTTAGAACACTGATGTGTTTCCTTTGTTTTGTAGAGAGGCAGTACTTTGCTATTTTAGGATACCAATATGAACGGGTAACACAGCAACAGAAAACGTTAACAAATTAAAAGTGACCTATTACTTGCGAAACGGTAGATAACTTTGTAAAAATAATACTACCAAACTAGAAATTAAACTCATTGGATATTGCGTGTCACTTCACTACCAGTCAGATTTGTAAATTTAAAGTTGCGTTGTGAGTTTAAGTACGATATTTATATGGTAATTATGTTTTAATGAAAGTGAACGTACAACATCAACTCTATTTACTTATTTGATCATACTTGCTAACGTATGTACCATTTTGGAATTTTATTTAGATTTCCAAACACTTTCACACAATAGTACAATCTCAAATACTGGTTTACATTAAGTATTTCTGCTAATCATAAAAGTAGTTTACCACGGAAATTTTAGTATAATTAATTTAATAGTGGAAACTTTTCAAAAAACAACGCCGCCGAAATGACCAATATTCGCCCGTACTTGTGTTCGGCAACGATGTAATTTTGGCGACGATGCAATTTCAGCAAATTTGGTTACAAAATGTCGCCAGTGCGAGTGAATTGTCCCGCCGAAGCCACCAACTTTTGCCGCCTAGCCGAAACGGTAAGGCAGCCGAGGCTTCCTAAGTACAAAAATGAAAAACATTTTCCAATCTTCAAATGGGTAAACTGTAAAATATCAATCAAACCATTTTTCCATCTCCACGTTTGCAAAATGAAAATAGATAAACAATAAAACGGTAAATCAACCGTTTTCCTATTTCTCTTTTGCTCACCACAAAAACGAAAAATTAAAAACGGAGTGCTGCGCTATTACGCATGCGCAATAGAAGTGAACGTTTCGCAACAGTTACAAATTATCCATAATCCTAACCCACCGGGCGCGGCGCTGTACGAAAATGGCCTCGCCGCAGGGCATCTGGACTACTGGCCACTAACAAAGTAACCCTTGGACTCCATCATTGACAGTGTCATAGCTTTCATGGGTCAAATATAACCCCTCCAGTGAAGTGTCTGCTGTGTTATGAATTCATAAGACATGAAATTGCGTGAAACAAATGCTCTACTAGTCCTCCACAAAGTTACAGCTAGGGGAAATACACACGTGTACCAACTTAAATTAAAACTTTTACAAGAAATACACTTTGGTTTAAAAAAAATTCAAGCGACACAGAAAACATTTTGATTTGTTTCATACTAACCACATCCTTAATGATTCCGCTTCTACGCCTAAAGAATATACCAATTATTATCGAATTAACAATCGACTAAAACTGTCACCACTTCGACATAGCCAGGTTCAAGTATTACAGGCAAATAAATTGTATGACTGTTTTTAGTACCCGGGTAATTCAGGACACCACTTTTTGGCACCAGTAATTTCCGACACATAAGGTTCAAGAAATAAGCACATCTCTTTAAGAACTAACATACAGGTACAGTCTGTACTTAGCTTTGTTCAGAACTGCTTATTTACATGCTTATTGTTTAACAAGATTTCACAAGATTGCCATCCAGAAAATTAACTCTAGATGGCAGGTGGACAAGGAAGCCTTTTGGCTTATCGAGAGTCCAATACTTGTTATCTACGTGTATCCCTTTTAAGGTGGGTGTCAATTTTATTTTTAACATATTCACGGTGCTACTAGCACCCACACAAACAGGATATAATATGTTCCATTCATTTACAGTCCTTTGTGTGAATGAGAACTTTCTTATATCTAATCTACACTGCATCTTTACTAATGTAACTTCACGTCATCTGGTCCTTCTATCTTTCTTAACTGAGAAAAATATATTTCTATAAATATTTTCATAACCATTCAATATTTTAAACACTTCTATCTGATCTCCTCTCAATCTCCTGGTCTCTAATGTTGTTAAACCACATTTTAGGCGTATTTCGTAACTAAGATCCCTCAGTTTTGGTATAATTTTAGTTGCTCTCCTCTGTACTCTTTCTAGCAACTCTATGTCTTTCCTGCGATATGGCCTCCACGCTTAAAAACAATATTCTAAATGAGGCCTAACTATTGTTTTGTAGAGCGGTATTATTAGCTCTTTTTCCTTATACGTTACGTTTCGCCTAATTTATCCAAGGATTTGATTTCCCTTTGATGCGGCAATACTGTACTGCTCTGAAACCTTCATATCAGCACTCATGGTTAACCTTAAGTCATTTTCTTTTACAGTAGTACTTATTATAGAACCTCCCATTGTATATTGTACATCTTCGTTCCCATGTCCTGGTGGAGGCATTTACATTTCCCAAAATTGAACAACATTTGCCATTTTTCAGACCATTTTATCATTTGATCTTGTAAGCATAATTATATAGCTTCAGGGATCAGACCAATCTAATCTGTCAAGTTTGTGGTACGTTATGATGTATGTATGATTTATACGAATGTAGCCATGCGTTACTTCTATAATCATTTATTTGTATAACATTCTCACATGCGGTGAAACGATGACAACTCTGTTGCCAGAGATGTATCACGTATTGGATAACATGTGGGGCCCGGTGCGTGTAAATTTGCATTGTTTGATATTTAATCAACGAATAATTTCGCACTATCCTAACCACCATAAAGCTGAGCCCTGGAAATACCAGCGCTAACCAACAGCGTCGTGAAACAGTATTAAATTGAACGCAACAAATATTTATTAATACCATAATATCTTAACAAAATAACATGGTTTGACGCAACATAATCCATGACCAATGGACATAACAGTAAATGTCACAGTGGTGAGAAAAGCAACAATAGGCGGTAATAAGGCATTGTGATTCCTCCTAATGTTTTATTTTGCGTTTTAATGTGGCACGCGCATATATAAAATATAATTCATTTTTAATCAATCCTACATAAGTAGCACCCACACAAGTCCAGCCTACCTGCTCGACCATCCTCGCTGCGGCACTTGGGACATTGCGGGTTGGTCGCCCACCAGATGTACAAACTGTCCTTACATCCATTTTGCGACTGGCAGCAACATATATATTTATTTAAATATTCCTGGAAGATACTAAGGTGTCTCTACCTTGAAAACAAATAAGACAGATGGGGTAAAAAAAACACGTTTATATATATAGTCGCCAATTAATTTGTGACTGGAGTTGGCCATACGCACATAACGCACATTTTCTTGTGATTACGCTGTCCTGTTGCTGTTTGAAAAAATGGAAGTTTGCAAGTGTATCACACTTAAAATGATAGCTACGCAATCCTAAAATGTATATAATTGGTAACAATCGTGACTTTTGTCTATCACATCATGAATGATAAAATCAGGCTAACGATAATTTCACCATAGATTGAACTCTCTAAGACCTTTCATGACATATTCATGTAAGTTTGCTCGCCTTGTTAATTTTTAAAATGGGACAATGTGGGCGCAAGGAGCCCAAAACGGCCAAAATGACATGTTCAATTGACGTTTCCAAAGTTAGAAGCGCTACCATATAAAATCATTTTTTAATTTCTGAGTTCATAATGCAAATGAGGTATGCTTTGAGAGTGTACAGAAACAAACAAAAAATTAAATGAAAACAAATGACAGTTTATTTTCTATAAAGACCACTTATTGCGTGTCCAACGTCATCGATATCGATTGGTTCACTAGATTTTTTGGAGAGCCACAAAGGGGTTGCTGTTGGAGGTTTTTTGGAGAGCCTCAAAGGGGTTGCTGTTGGAGGTTTTTTGGAGAGCCTCAAAGGGATTGATGTTGGAGGTTGTTTGGAGAGCCTAGAAGGGATTGCTGTTGGAGGTTTTTTGGAGAGCCTCAAAGGGGTTGCTGTTGGAGGTTTTTTGGAGAGCCTCAAAGGGATTGATGTTGGAGGTTGTTTGGAGAGCCTAGAAGGGGTTGCTGTTGGAGGTTTTTTGGAGAGCCACAAAGGGGTTGCTGTTGGAGGTTTTTGGAGAGCCTCAAAGGGTGTTGCAGTTGGAGGTTTTTGGTGAGTGTCAAGGGGGTGTTATTGGATATATTGTGGTTTCGCTGTTGTCGTTCTAACACTTGTTCCGGAAGATTACTAATGTTCTTACTTTAGGTATATTATTCGCCAAAATAGGAAGCCAATATTCTTAACTTTGACACTGTTCCATAAAACTATTTTCCGATAAATTAAAAAATTATAGTCTCCGAGACGCTGATTGGTTCCGCGTCTAAAAGCGTCTTGGCGCTTCGCCTTTGTCGTCCTAACTCTGCATTCCGTGTCGCAAGGTAGCGTGCCGCTTCGCCGTTGTCGTTCTAACAAACGATGCCGTATTAAAAGATTCACGGGGCATAGACACCACTTACAAGGAAATAAATTTTACAAGTCGATAAAGGCGAGCCCGACATACCGCGAGTTTTCTTAATAATAGAGCAAAGATCCTATTACCCGATACCATCTAAACACCGTTTTTCGGGCCATTGGCAGGTTCGCCATTGTCGTTCTCAACGCCTCATATGAAACAAATCAAAGTTTGTCTGTGTGGTTTGAAGTTTTTCTTTAAACCAATGTGTATTTCTTATAACAGTTTTAATTTAAGCTGGTGTATTTCCAATAGTTACATCGTTTTGTTACACTAATATAGCATTTATCCCACGCATAGCCATGGGATCGCTATATATCATGTCTCATGAATTCATAGCTATGAGGAGAAAACGTCAGGTTTTATTGCCATGAAGCAAGCTATTATTTAATATTGTTTCCAATAGCTAAGTGGTTGATACACGCAGCAGACACTGGAAAGGTGTGGGTGTCATAGATGACCAGGCGCGGCGCTGTACTGAAATAGCCTCGCCACAGGGCATTTCGACTGGCCGCTATGACAAAGTAACCCTTCGACTCTACAGTTGTCATCGTTTCACCGCATGTGAGAATGTTATAAAGATAAATTATTATAGAAGTGAGACATTGCTACATACGCGTACATCATACATGCATCATAAAATACCACATACCTGACAGGTCAGATTGGTCTGATCCATGAAGCTATACGTGCTTACAATAAGCATGTAAATAAGCTGTTCTGACCAACGGTAAGTACAGTGTGAACCTGTATTTTAGTTCTGTAAAGAATTGTATGAACCTTGTGTCTGAAATTACTGGTACCAAAAAGGTGGTGTTCTGAATTACCCGGGTACTAAAAACAGTCATACAATGCGTTTGCCTGTAGTACTTGAACCTGTTTATGTCGACTATGATGACAGTTTTAGTCGATTGTTAATTCGATAGTAATTGGTATATTCTTTAGGCGTAGAAGCGGAATCATTAAGGTAGTAGTTAATATGAAACAAAAAGTTTGTTTAAACAATAGTGTATTTCTTATAATTTTTTTATTTAAGTTTAAGTGATGATTTTAGTTTTGCATTTCCCCTAGCTGTAACTTTTTGCAGGACTAATAGCGCATTTGTCCCACGCATAACGGCCATGGGATCACTATATTTTATGTCTCGTGAATTAATAACACTCAGAAATTTCACATGAGGGGTAGACCTCTATGGGTGTTTTATTTGATCCATAAAATCTAAGACACTGTCACTGGTGGAGTCCAACTGTTACTTTATTAGTAGCCAGTAGTCAAAATTCCCTGCGGCGAAGCCATTTTCGTACAGCGTAGCGACCGGTGGCTTAGGATTACGGGTAATTTGTAACTGTTGCGCAGCACTCCGTTTTTCATTTTTCGTTTTTATGGTGAGCAAAACAGAAATAGGAAAACGGTTGATTTACATTTTTATTGTTTTCCTATTTTCATTATGTAGTATTCAGAACGGTTTAGTAAATAACAGTAGGTCCCGTGATTGCGCTGCTGTCGTATTTCATTTTTAGTTTTTCTGATGCAGTGAAAACGAAACACGATTTGTTTTATCGTTATTGTGTTTTTCTAACATGTATTAGAAGTACCGCGAATAGTTTATTGTATTCGTTTTTCTTTTTTCGTACTTCAAATGTGAAAACGAAAAACGAACATTGTTTGCTTTTTTCCTTTTTCGTTCGCCAATTTCAAAACGAAAAAAGAAAAGACGGCATATACACGGAACCATATGCGCAGACCAGCATGGCCTCAATTATCATTGCTACGCCGACGACACACAAATGTACCTCTCAGCCGATCCCACACAGTCAAAGGTTAATAACGCAATACAGCAAACTAAATACTGCCTTGACGAGCTACATCATTGGATGTCAAAGAACTTCCTCAAGCTGAATGATGGAAAATATAATTCATTGTCGTCGGATCCAAACAACATAGATCAAAGGTCAACATCACACAGATCAGAGTGGGCGACACCATGGTTACTCCTTCGGACAGCGTCTGGAATATCGGTGTTATCTTTGATGAGAACCTTTCCATGGATAAACACTATGCCGCTGTCAATTCAAAATATTGGCCTGATTCGTAAGCACACCAATCAGCCTATTGCGGAACTACTCACTCACGCTCTCATTACTTCTAGACTGAACATAGGCAATGGTCTGATTCACTGCCTCAACAAATCACAACTACAACGACTCCAGCGACTACAAAACACTGCTGCCAGACTGGTCACGCTGTACAGGAAATTCACACACATCACGCCTATCCTCAAACAACTACACTGGCTGCCAATCGAACAGAGGATCACCTAAAACATCTCCACGCTTGTATTCAAGACAATCCACCGTGTCTCTCCTACCTACTTGTGCAACCTCGTCAAACAGTTTGTATAATACTGATCTTATACTTTGTATGAATATGATTTTATTGTATTTATTATATTACTTATAATATTATAACAGTTATTGTGTATACTAGATACAGATTTCTGGAAAGGTTGCATTAACGAGTCTACATCACATTGATAACAATTGCATGCTTTTTATTGATTTTATGATGTATAATACTCTTGTTAAATCTTAGAACAGTGCGCTTACAATTCTTAAAATGAATGAGACTAAGACGGAGTGAGACGGAGACAGATTGTGAGGGAGACAGAGTGAGACCGAGACAGATTGAGACCAAGACAGAATGAGACGGAGACAGCGTGAGACGGAGACAGACTGAGACCGAGCAAGAGTAAGACCGAGACAGAGTGAGACCGAGACAGAGTGAAACTGATACAGAGCGAGACCGAGACAGAGTGAGGCCGAGACAGATTTAGATCAAGACAGAGTGAGACCAGAAAAGAATGACATCAAGACATAGTGAAACCGAGACACAGTGAGACTGAGACAGTGTGAGAAAGAGACAGAGTTAGATCGAGACAGAGTGGGATCAGAATAGAGTGATACTAAGACAGAGTGAGAACAAAACAGAGTTAGATCGAGACAGAGTGAGACTGAGACCGAGTGAGATCGAGACAGTGTGAGATCGAGACAGAGTGAGACTGAGACAGTGTGAGATCGAGACAGAGTGAGACTGAGACAGAGTGAGACTGAGGCAGAGTGAGACTGAGACAATGAGAGATGGAGACAGAGTGATACTGAGACAGTGTGAGACCGAGACAGAGAGAGACTGAGACCGAGTGAGATTGAGACAGAGAGAGAGACTGAGAGAGGATGAGACTGAGAGAGGGTGAGACTGAGAGAGGGTGAGACTGGGTCAGACTGAGACCAGGACTTAACTCGGTCTTAGTTGTAATACAGTGAAACATTATCAGACACCTTTAGCTAACCTAATTAAGCGCAACGTGACGGCAAAAACGTTATTGAGTGTTACGTCACACCTATTGCGGTGCAATCAGAGGTCAACAGCAGGTCGGCCGTTCGACGCGGCGATCGTTCGCCAGAAGTTGAAATTCGGCGTATGCACAAATGCCGCATTATATTCGTACGTAAATTGTTATATTAATTTACAAATAATTATGCAGTGTGATTGCTCGACCTCTTATGAACACACGCGTATACAGAAAGTTGACTTTGAATTGCCAGCCAGCACATTGATGAGAGGTTTTAAAAGCCCTTCGAGTCGCTTGTTGACAACTACAGTGATGAAGTGAAACGCTGTGCCGAAACTGTCGCGGTGAAAACAATTTTTTATTGAACTCATTTGGCTGTTGTCATAGGTCTCTGTATTTTCTTTGTTAGCTGTGCATCTTCTAAATATAATTTGTGTGTGAACATTTGCTTACATCATCCATGACACACACAGCCACATTTCTCGGGATTAATTCTGACCGTGATTAATAACCACTGGCCAAATGGCACCACGTGATTTTAATTGCCTCGTTGGGCGGGTCATACCAACTTAAGTACCTTTCATTCGGCCCACTGATTCCAATAAATAATTTATTCAATGGACTTAACTACGTTAGCTGGCGACTTGCACTGTTTCTGGCATAGCCGGGTTCTTGAGCGATGATTACCGCAACTGGATGTCATCCAATTAGTGGTAACGTACGGGTATTTATGACACCTCCTAAGCACGCGCCGTTCGTCGGGTTTGATTGCTTCCAAATCTGTTGACACGCACATCTATATCCGAGCGGTCGTCACATCGGATTTTATCCATTTCTCATCAACAAATCCTATCATTACCCTTCGCGTGCAAATGACCCTATTTTCACATTCTTAACGATGCTTTTTAATAATGTTCCCGCTAGGGAAAACGTCTCAAAGTGGTTATTTACGATAACCAAACAACCATAGAGGTATTGATACTGCATATATAACATCTAGATGTTACTAAGGATATATGTTTGTATGTATGTAATTACATACGTACGTACGTACGTATGTATGTATGTATGCATGCATTTTTTCTGAGTTCACTGAACAAATGGGGTATGTATTGGTAATGTACAGTAACAAATCATGTTTAAAATATGAAAACTAAAAAATCTACACTGCGTTTTCGATAATGACCAGTGTTTTGCGTGTCCAGCGACATTGATTTACATCGGTCTATTACATTAATTTACCATTGTTGTTGTAGGATATCTATACACGTATTCTTTCCCTACATGTTAAGTAAATGATATACAAAAGATATGGGTCTAAGCCTAAATTCGACGAAAATATAACACGTTAAAGTAAACAAATATGGAGTGGCGTTTTAGCTGCGTGTCCAGCGTCATAGATAGAAAAGGCTATCTTCAAAATAATAGGAAACGTACGCCGTTTTTTTTTGTACGTTCCAGCAACCACCATGATATAACTTCATCAATGGCAGTAGCAATATTCACAATATTTCTTGGTCAAATGAGGAAAAAACTTATATTGGAGCTGTGAGATTACCGAAAAACACTGCTGAGAGCGCACTCTACATCGATATATTGGAACTACAGTAATCAGTGCATCCGTGGCGGTAGTCTCTATGCTGGTGGGTACTTTTTCGTTTCCTACAATAAATATTTGATGAGTTGTGGTCCTATATGTACGTTTTTCATACGAATGGTGTAATAGAATAAGGCTGATGTGGTCAATGAATAAAGGTAACACCACTTATAGCATTAGTGTACTTAACAGTTGTGTTCTAACAAACTAATGAACGATAATATGATACGTTGATCTGCGGGAAAGTTAATATATAGCAATGTCTAAGCAATTTGATGACGCTGGACACGCCAATTTAACCAAATGTATGTTTACCGGCTGTAGTTGATACTGACATCCTAACTTTTAGTGTAGACGTGTCAAGTACATGATGCTCTTCATATAAAAGAAAACATTTTCACATACAATTTAAAAGAACACATTATTACAAACAAAATATACTGAAGCTGGAAACATGCTGATTAGTGATAACAAATCAACATATCTAAGAATAATTCCCGTTTAAATAATAGCTATCAATATACATTTGAAGAACAAGGCAGTTTGCAAAACAATATAATGCATTTGGGGGCTATTAAAAGGTAATTTGAAGAATTATGGCCAATGGGCATACTCAGTCACGGCAGTAAGACTGGACATTCAGCTATGGGTGTGATCCTGCAACGCATATCGCTTACATATTACTGTATCCGTTATCTCACGTGATCTGCTCACCTCGTGAAATTATTTTCAAAAGCATTTAAGCGTTTCATAAAAAAACAAAATAGAGGATAATTAATATTGCGTTCTACATTTTTAGAATGCCCTATCAACCAAAGAGGCGTTATCATGGCAAGCCACGACACGCAAATGTACTGGGCTAAGATCTCGCACCGTTACTGTGAAAGAAATATAGCACAAGACCCCCACTTCTTGGCCCATCGTTCCGCCCAGACATTATGTCTGCGCAAGAAACCTCCCAGACCATAAGCTGAGAGCTCATCGAGCGCGCAAAACTAAAAATGTTAGTAGCGTATGATAACATATATTTGTCTTGAGTTTGACTTATCGTCAAGTAATTGTCTATATTTATTTTAATATTACATGTAAGCTTTGTTACATATCAATATTTAAGGTAGAAGTTTATTATTAATGTGCAAAATGTAAATGTTTGCATATAGAGCAAGACATCTGCAGCGGCAACTCCTGCTGTGGAAGTTAGGAAGTCGAAGAGACTCGACCCATCCCTTCCACCTACTTCAAGTGAGGTGCCTGCGCCTTCGCAGAGTTTGGCTGACTCAGAGTACGTACCGTTATCAGGCATTGTGTGTTGTGTTACAAACCTGTAAACCATTACACCATACAATTTAGTATATCAACTCTGCAAGATATATTCCTTTAAGAAATTTGTAACAAGATAATGTACAACTAAGCAAATATTCGCATAAGAGCATAATTTATATTTGGCTGCATGTATTGCTATATGTTGTGCATGCTAAATAAGGCAAGTTTCTTCCCTGTATTATGTAGGTCACAGTGGAGGATTGTATGTAGGTCACAGTGGAGAATTGTATGTAGGTCACAGTGGAGGATTGTATGTAGGTCACAGTGGAGGATTGTATGTAGGTCACAGTGGAGGATTGCTATCGTTTAGAAACCAACTGCATGGACTATGACTATAACAACCGATGTTCTTGTGGACAAATAATAATTGGATAATTCTACACTTCTGCCAGACAAGAAGGATGCCGTGAAGGATGGTATGAAGAAGGTGCAGACATATACTTTGACTGACTATAAGGAGAAATAAGGATTCAATGTAGACATTATTGTCTATGCCGCTGCAGGTTTAAAATGGTGTTCGTAGTTGTTTTGTAATTTGTGACGAAGAATAATGATTGTCTTCAATTAAAGCTACATTGCGTGTCCAGCGTCATATGTATATACCCATTTCTTAGCTCACAATTTACCTAGTCTCGATCCCCGGACGCATATGATACTTGGCATACATAAAGATAACTGATCGGGGTTACTGATTATGTATCAGTTATAATTCCACACACTTTTCTGAGAGAGCTGCACTAATTGAAAATAGGCCATTCCAAGAAACAACAAAGTGCAAAAACTATTACCAAAGTAACAGCGAGGAAAAATAATGTTTCCAAGTCATATTTAATTGTATACCTCTTGATTCTTATAACATGGCATGCACACTAGATGGTCCAAAAACATTTTCCCGTTTACATGTAATTTAAAATGCTCTAATTATACGCAGTATTGTAATTTTTCGTCGATGACGCTGAACACGCGATGAAAATCACGTTTGACTTCAAGTGACTGTCATAACAAAAGTGTTCCATATTACTCGTTATATATACAATGAGAAAATATAACTTAATTGTTCAGAATCAAACATTTATTTTTGGACCTACTAAAACCCAATTGTACACTTTTGGGGACATTGGCCTTATTCGAATGTTACAGAAGATTTGTGTATCATACTGACATAACACATCACAGTGTCGAAATGTGACGCTCTCATGACGGCCGTGTTCAATGTTTTTAGCAGTAAGTTCAAGGATCTGCTTTGCGTTATGGTGAATCTTCTTCGTGAACATGTCTCCATGCCAAAAACATAATGTAACACCTGATGGAACCGTCCTATGACTATGTGCCAGTCACATTTCCTTCCAACAATACAGTAGTCGTGTTAGCGCATTTAATACATAATTAATCAGACTACCATCATTACATCCAGTCCATCTTGTTGTTAGCACTGCCCACCTTGCTATTCCAGCTCATTTAATTCGAATGTTAATGAAGGGATTAGCGACTTCAGTTATACGATTACGTATTACTTAATTGCACTATTGTGTTTTAAACATTTATTATTTATTTACATTCATGTTCATGCACCGACTGTAATGCACAGTATCAAGATTCCTAAGTTAGCCTCATGAAGGGGTTGTTTGGAGTACGCCAACCGAAGACCAATGAACTGATAGATATTCTATTCCTCTAATTTAAGTTTGTATTTATCACAACTAAACGCGTAATGAATTTGAATTTTTTAAACGAGTCTTTCTTTAGTTTTTTGAAAACAGTAAGATCTCTCAACACGTTTATGATGGGTCTCTGTTATATTATTATTATTATTACTATCAATCATTATTGTTATTACTCAAATTAATTATCGTAGTTTCTGGCTACATCAGTGGTTGTCTTGATATTACGGACGCACGGGCAATGAAGTGTTATGCAGTGGCACTCGTGGGTATCAATTTAAACAGCACTTTAACCAAACTTTGAATCACGGTTAACAACATTTCATAATAGCGTGTGTGTGCGCGCGCGCGTGTGTGTGGATATATATATACATATATATATACATATGTACATATATATATATATATAGAGAGAGAGAGAGAGGGGGGGAGAGACAGAGATAGAGAGACATAGATACAGAGAGACAGCGAGACAGAGAGACAGAGAGACAGAGACAGAGAGATAGAGAGAGACAGAAAGAGAAACAGAGAGAGAGAGAGAGAGAGAGAGAGAGAGAGAGAGAGAGAGAGAGAGAGAGAGAGAGAGAGAGAGAGAGAGAGAGAGAGAGAGAGAGAGAGAGAGACAGAGAGAGAGAGAGAGAGAGAGAGAGAGAGAGAGAGAGAGAGAGAGAGAGAGAGAGACAGAGAGAGACAGAGAGAGACAGAGGGAGAGAGAGAGAGAGACATACAGACAGACAGAGAGAGATAAATTATAAGTACATGGTTAACCGCAAATCTACGACATTTAAGCTTTGTTTTATAATATTCCTTTATAGAGTGCATGATCCGTGAAAAATGTATATACAAATTAAAGCAAACTTAGTGTTTTACAAGTTGACCAAATGGAACTGTCTCTCTCTCTCTCTCTTGCCGGTCTTATCCATTATGCCAAGAACGTTTAAATCTGATATACGTATTCGTACACGACTTGTATTTGCTTACTTCGCCCTAACACACCCGAAATTAAGTACTTACTAGAGAGCGTTCCAGTAGAGTTTTTCCGTGATGTAATCTTTGCAGTTGCAGTTTTCGAAAGACATGTAGAACTTGTATTGCTTGTTGAGCAGTTCAAAGCAGCTCTTCGTATCTGTACGCGCACAGTGCAGCTTACCACATATCCCGTAAATGTCCACTTGCATAAACTTTTGCAGTTCCTGGACATACTGCATGCGACCGTTTGCTGCTGCACAGTTCGACACGAACCACGCAGCCTGCTTCGTCTTCCCGAGGGCATAGTTTCGCGGCGGTTTATCTGGAAGTTTTGTCACGTTCGCAAAAGTGACGAAGCGTTCGTACGGGGTAACGATAGTGGAGTCTGTCCGATACGTGGCCGTCCAGTTAACGTGTCCATACTGAGGGGAGAAGATGAAGCCATTTGGTGGCGCTTCCAACATGTAGCTCACCCATATCTGACCAGTCTTACGGGGCCATTGGGTAGCATGGCTGAAGCCCCTAAAAACGATGACGTCGGCGGTTTCTCTCTGGAAGGGCTGGTGTACAAATACGCAGTTTTGGACGGGACATTTGTCCTTCATAAATCGCTCCATGGAGTAGAAGTTTTTGTTATGCGTAAATATCACCTTCGGCTTCCTCTTGGCCGACGGGTCCAGTCGGTAGTTTAGCTGATCGAGAATTCTATCGCGGTTATTGAACGGCACCGGCCAGAGCGAGGGTGTATCCGTGTTTGTCTTATTCATAAACTTGTAGCTTCTTGCGTCATTTGTCTTGGTCGTCAGATTGTGCGCTGTCGTCATGGTAGTGGACGAAACCCGCCTGATACGACCTAGGATGTCATCCGGGAGTTCGGCGAAGTCATCCACGGCGGTATGGTAGTGCTCGCGCGTGGGTACGGCGAACGGGATCTGTGATGTATCGAGTTGCGCCTGCATGATGTGAAGCAGGAGAACACCGACAGACATCCCGGCCAACGTGAGCGCGACAAGCCGACGTCGCAGCCGTAAGACCCTCATCGTGTCCCGCCAGAGCTCACCGGCCGCTATCCGGCGACCTGTCTCCGCGTGCCTGACTCGTGAAGCGATGATAATCCACGCGGTCCTATAACAAACTCCCTGCCGTATGCTGCTACACCTGCGCACGCTGTGTTGTCACGTTGCCAGGTCACCGCACCTGTACACTCGGTTGCGTGATAAGCCGCACCGTGTCGACGGCCCTCATCGCACAACCGCAGCAGCTGAATAACGGGACGCTGGCTGCTGCCCGCCTGTAAAATTACACTGCGATGATATGTTACGATGGCGTACGATAAATACTAATCCAGGTAACACGGCGCTGAAGCACGTGGTGCTGAGCAATGTGAAGTCCACCGTCACATACCTATCGGATATTGAAGGTTATTCGAGTATTCGTATGTTAGAGACTTGCAGGTCTTCAGTCGGCAGTGGTTTCATTCAATATGACTGCTTACGTGAGCTAACGCATTAGCAGGCTTTGTTGTATTAAATTGCTACATCAGTAGATAACAGCGCAAATATGTGTGTGCTCTAAAATAAAGGTGGCTTAATTACCGTCTTACGTGGGGTTCGAGCAAAACACAATGGATTGTATACTGACGGCCTGCTGAAGAAAGTTGGTTGCTCTGGGTCTACAAAAAATACATATCAGTCTTACTAAGATATTGCGCAGAGGGTTTATTTCAGAGTCTCCATCTGAGGAGTTAATGAGTCCACTACATGTCACACACTTACCCCTTTACTTCCCCTAGCACAAACACTACTACATGTTACACACTTACCCCTTTACTTCTCCTAGCAATGACACCACTACATGTCACACATTTATCCCCTTTAATTCCCCTAGCACAGACACTACTACATGTTACACATTTACCCCTTTACTTCCCCTAGCACAGACACTACTACATGTTACACACTTACCCCTTTACTTCCCCTAGAAATGACACCACTACATGTTACACATTTATCCCCTTTAATTCCCCTAGTACAGACACTACTACATGTTACACATTTACCCCTTTACTTCCCCTAGCACAGACACTACTACATGTTACACACTTACCCCTTTACTTCCCCTAGCACAGACACCACTACATGTTACACATTTACACCTTTACTTCCCCTAGCACAGACACCAGTACACATTACACATTTATCCCTTTACTTCCCCTAGCACAGACACCACTACATGTTACACATTTACCCCTTTACTTCCCCTAGCACAGACACTACTACATGTTACACATTTACCCCTTTACTTCCCCTAGCACATACACTACTACACGTTACACACTTACCTCTTTACTTCCCCTAGCACAGACACCACTACATGTTACACATTTATCCCTTTACTTCCCCTAGCACAGACACTACTACATGTTACACACTTACCCCTTTACTTCCCCTAGCACAGACACCACTACATGTTACACATTTATCCCTTTACTTCCCCTAGCACAGACACAACTACATGTTACACATTTATCCCTTTACTTCCCCTAGCACAGACCCCACTACATGTTACACATTTACCCCTTTACTTCCCCTAGCACAGACACTACTACATGTTACACACTTACCCCTTTACTTCCCCTAGCACAGACACTACTACATGTTACACACTTACCCCTTTACTTCCCCTAGCACAGACACTACTACATGTTACACACTTACCCCTTTACTTCCCCTAGCACAGACACCACTACATGTTACACATTTACCCCTTTACTTCCCCTAGCACAGACACTACTACATGTTACACATTTACCCCTTTACTTCCCCTAGCACAGACACTACTACATGTTACACACTTACCCCTTTACTTCCCCTAGCACAGACACTACTACATGTTACACACTTACCCTTTTACTTCCCCTAGCACAGGCACCACTACATGTTACACATTTATCCCTTTACTTCCCCTAGCACAGACACCACTACATGTTACATATTTATTCCTTTACTGCCCCTAGCACAGACACAACTACATGGTACACATTTACCTCTTTACTTCCCCTAGCACAGACACCACTACATGTTACACACTTACCTCTTCACTTCCCCTAGCACAGACTCTATTACATGTTACACATTTATCCCCTTTACTTCCACAAGCACAGACATTACTACATCTTACACACTTACCCTTTACTTCCCCTAGCACAAACACCACTACATGTTATCCACTTACCTCTTAACTTCCCCGAGCACAGGCACCACTACATGTTACACATTTATCCCTTTACTTCCCCTAGCACAGACACCACTACATGTTATCCACTTACCTCTTTACTTCCCCTAGCACATACACCACTACATGTTACACATTTAACCCTTTACTTCCCCTAGCACAGGCACCACTACATGTTACACATTTACCTCTTTACTTCCCCTAGCACAGACACCACAGCATGTTACACACTTACCCCTTTACTTCCCCTTGCACAGACACCACTACATGTTAGACATTTACCCCTTTATTTCCACTAGCACAGACACCATTACATGTTACACATTTACCCCTTTACTTCCCCTTGCACAGACACCACTACATGTTAGACATTTACCCCTTTACTTCCCCTAGCACAGACACCACTACATGTTCCACATTTACCCCTTTACTTCCCCTAGCACAGACACCACAACATGTTACACACTTACCCCTTTACTTCCCCTAGCACAGACACCACAACATGTTACACACTTACTCCTTTACTTCCCCTAGCACAGACACCACTACATGTTACACACTTACCCCTTTACTTCCCCTAGCACAGACACCACAACATGTTACACACTTACCCCTTTACTTCCCCTTGCACAGACACCACTACATGTTACACACTTACCTCTTTACTTCCCCTAGCACAGACACTACTACATGTTACACATTTATCCCTTTACTTCCCCTAGCACAGACACCACTACATGTTACACACTTACCTCTTTACTTCCCCTAGCACAGACTCTACTACATGTTACACATTTACCTCTTTACTTCCCCTAGCACAGACACCACTACATGTTACACATTTATCCCTTTACTTCCCCTAGCACAGACACTACTACATGTTACACACTTACCTCTTTACTTCCCCTAGCACAGACACTACTACATGTTACACATTTACATCTTTACTTCCCCTAGCACAGACACCACTACGTGTTACACACTTACCTCTTTACTTCCCCTAGCACAGACAACACTACATGTTACACATTTATCCCTTTACTTCCCCTAGCACAGACACCACTACATGTTACAAATTTATCCCTTTACTTCCCGTAGCACAGACACGACTACATGTTACACATTTATTCCTTTACTTCCCCTAGCACAGACACCACTACATGTTACACATTTATCCCTTTACTTCCCCTAGCACAGACACTACTACATGTTACACACTTACCTCTTTACTTCCCCTAGCACAGACACCATTACATGTTACACATTTACCCCTTTACTTCCCCTTGCACAGACACCACTACTTGTTAGACATTTACCCCTTTACTTCCCCTAGCACAGACACCACTACATGTTACACATTTACCCCTTTACTTCCCCTAGCACAGACACCACAACATGTTAAACATTTACCCCTTTACTTCCCCTAGCACAGACACCACAACATGTTACACACTTACCCCTTTACTTCCCCTAGCACAGACACCACACATGTTACACTGAGCACATACATGTTACACACTTACCCCTTTACTTCCCCTAGCACAGACACCACTACATGTTATCCACTTACCTCTTTACTTCCCCTAGCACATACACCACTACATGTTACACATTTATCCCTTTACTTCCCCTAGCACAGGCACCACTACATGTTACACATTTACCTCTTTACTTCCCCTAGCACAGACACCACAGCATGTTACACACTTACCCCTTTACTTCCCATTGCACAGACACCACTACATGTTAGACATTTACCCCTTTATTTCCCCTAGCACAGACACCATTACATGTTACACATTTACCCCTTTACTTCCCCTTGCACAGACACCACTACATGTTAGACATTTACCCCTTTACTTCCCCTAGCACAGACACCACTACATGTTACACACTTACCCCTTTACTTCCCCTTGCACAGACACCACTACATGTTAGACATTTACCCCTTTATTTCCCCTAGCACAGACACCATTACATGTTACACATTTACCCCTTTACTTCCCCTTGCACAGACACCACTACATGTTAGACATTTACCCCTTTACTTCCCCTAGCACAGACACCACTACATGTTACACACTTACCCCTTTACTTCCCCTTGCACAGACACCACTACATGTTAGACATTTACCCCTTTATTTCCCCTAGCACAGACACCATTACATGTTACACATTTACCCCTTTACTTCCCCTTGCACAGACACCACTACATGTTAGACATTTACCCCTTTACTTCCCCTAGCACAGACACCACTACATGTTACACATTTACCCCTTTACTTCCCCTAGCACAGACACCACAACATTTTACACACTTACCCCTATATTCCCCTAGCACAGACACCACAACATGTTACACACTTACTCCTTTACTTCCCCTAGCACAGACACCACTACATGTTACACACTTACCCCTTTACTTCCCCTAGCACAGACATCACAACATGTTACACACTTACCCCTTTACTTCCCCTTGCACAGACACCACTACATGTTACACACTTACCTCTTTACTTCCCGTAGCACAAACACTACTACATGTTACACATTTATCCCTTTACTTCCCCTAGCACAGACACCACTACATGTTACACACTTACCTCTTTACTTTTCCTAGCAGAGACTCTACTACATGTTACACATTTACCTCTTTACTTCCCCTAGCACAGACACCACTACATGTTACACATTTATCCCTTTACTTCCCCTAGCAGAGACACTACTACATGTTACACACTTACCTCTTTACTTCCCCTAGCACAGGCACCACTACATGTTACACATTTATTCCTTTACTTCCCCTAGCACAGACACCACTACATGTTACACATTTATCCCTTTACTTCCCCTAGCACAGACACTACTACATGTTACACACTTACCTCTTTACTTCCCCTAACACAGACACCATTACATGTTACACATTTACCCCTTTACTTCCCCTTGCACAGACACCACTACATGTTAGACATTTACCCCTTTACTTCCCCTAGCACAGACACCACAACATGTTACACATTACACTTTCGACCTTTTGATTTCTCGACACTCCACCTGACTCTCGAGACACCACCATCCTTACATTTCTAGCACATACACCACTACATGTTACACATTTAACCCTTTACTTCCCCTAGCACAGGCACCACTACATGTTACACATTTACCTCTTTACTTCCCCTAGCACAGACACCACAGCATGTTACACACTTACCCCTTTACTTCCCCTTGCACAGACACCACTACATGTTAGACATTTACCCCTTTATTTCCCCTAGCACAGACACCATTACATGTTACACATTTACCCCTTTACTTCCCCTTGCACAGACACCACTACATGTTAGACATTTACCCCTTTACTTCCCCTAGCACAGACACCACTACATGTTACACATTTACCCCTTTACTTCCCCTAGCACAGACACCACAACATGTTACACACTTACCCCTTTACTTCCCCTAGCACAGACACCACAACATGTTACACACTTACTCCTTTACTTCCCCTAGCACAGACACCACTACATGTTACACACTTACCCCTTTACTTCCCCTAGCACAGACACCACAACATGTTACACACTTACCCCTTTACTTCCCCTTGCACAGACACCACTACATGTTACACACTTACCTCTTTACTTCCCCTAGCACAGACACTACTACATGTTACACATTTATCCCTTTACTTCCCCTAGCACAGACACCACTACATGTTACACACTTACCTCTTTACTTCCCCTAGCACAGACTCTACTACATGTTACACATTTACCTCTTTACTTCCCCTAGCACAGACACCACTACATGTTACACATTTATCCCTTTACTTCCCATAGCACAGACATTACTACATGTTACACACTTACCTCTTTACTTCCCCTAGAACAGGCACCACTACATGTTACACATTTATTCCTTTACTTCCCCTAGCACAGACACCACTACGTGTTACACACTTACCTATTTACTTCCCCTAGCACAGACACCACTACATGTTACTCACTTACCTCTTTACTTCCCCTAGCACAGACACTACTACATGTTACACATTTACATATTTACTTCCCCTAGCACAGACACCACTACATGTTACACATTTACCCCTTTACTTCCCCTAGCACAGACACCACAACATGTTACACACTTACCCCTTTACTTCCCCTAGCACAGACACCACAACATGTTACACACTTACCCCTTTACTTCCCCTAGCACAGACACCACAACATGTTACACACTTACTCCTTTACTTCCCCTAGCACAGACACCACTACATGTTACACACTTACCCCTTTACTTCCCCTAGCACAGACACCACTACATGTTATCCACTTACCTCTTTACTTCCCCTAGCACATACACCACTACATGTTACACATTTATCCCTTTACTTCCCCTAGCACAGGCACCACTACATGTTACACATTTACCTCTTTACTTCCCCTAGCACAGACGCCACAGCATGTTACACACTTACCCCTTTACTTCCCCTAGCACAGACACCACTACATGTTACACATTTACTCCTTTACTTCCCCTAGCACAGACACCACAACATGTTACACACTTACCCCTTTACTTCCCATAGCACAGACACCACAACATGTTACACACTTACTCCTTTACTTCCCCTAGCACAGACACCACTACATGTTACACACTTACCCCTGTACTTCCCCTAGCACAGACACCACAACATGTTACACACTTACCCCTTTACTTCCCCTTGCACAGACACCACTACATGTTACACACTTACCTCTTTACTTCCCCTAGCACAGACACTACTACATGTTACACATTTATCCCTTTACTTCCCCTAGCACAGACACCACTACATGTTACACACTTACCTCTTTACTTCCCCTAGCACAGACTCTACTACATGTTACACATTTACCTCTTTACTTCCCCTAGCACAGACACCACTACATGTTACACATTTATCCCTTTACTTCCCCTAGCACAGACACTACTACATGTTACACACTTACCTCTTTACTTCCCCTAGCACAGGCACCACTACATGTTACACATTTATTCCTTTACTTCCCCTAGCACAGACACCACTACGTGTTACACACTTACCTCTTTACTTCCCCTAGCACAGACACCACTACATGTTACTCACTTACCTCTTTACTTCCCCTAGCACAGACACTACTACATGTTACACATTTACATCTTTACTTCCCCTAGCACAGACACCACTACGTGTTACACACTTACCTCTTTACTTCCCCTAGCACAGACACCACTACCTGTTACACATTTATCCCTTTACTTCCCCTAGCACAGGCACCACTACATGTTACACATTTATTCCTTTTCTTCCCCTAGCACAGACACTACTACATGTTACACACTTACCTCTTTAGTTCCCCTAGCACAGGCACCACTACATGTTACACATTTATTCCTTTACTTCCCCAAGCACAGACACCACTACATGTTACACATTTATCCCTTTACTTCCCGTAGCACAGACACGACTACATGTTACACATTTATTCCTTTACTTCCCCTAGCACAGACACCACTACATGTTACACATTTATCCCTTTACTTCCCCTAGCACAGACACTACTACATGTTACACACTTACCTCTTTACTTCCCCTAGAACAGGCACCACTACATGTTACACATGTATTCCTTTACTTCCCCTAGCACAGACACCACTACATGTTACACACTTACCTCTTTACTTCCCCTAGCACAGACTCTACTACATGTTACACATGTACCTCTTTACTTCCCCTAGCACAGACACCACTACATGTTACACATTTATCCCTTTACTTCCCCTAGCACAGACACTACTACATGTTACACACTTACCTCTTTACTTCCCCTAGCACAGGCACCACTACATGTTACACATTTATTCCTTTACTTCCCCTAGCACAGACACCACTACGTGTTACACACTTACCTATTTACTTCCCCTAGCACAGACACCACTACATGTTATTCACTTACCTCTTTACTTCCCCTAGCACAGACACTACTACATGTTACACATTTACATCTTTACTTCCCCTAGCACAGACACCACTACGTGTTACACACTTACCTCTTTACTTCCCCTAGCACAGACACCACTACATGTTACACACTTACCTCTTTACTTCCCCTAGCACAGACTCTACTACATGTTACACATGTACCTCTTTACTTCCCCTAGCACAGACACCACTACATGTTACACATTTATCCCTTTACTTCCCCTAGCACAGACACTACTACATGTTACACACTTACCTCTTTACTTCCCCTAGCACAGGCACCACTACATGTTACACATTTATTCCTTTACTTCCCCTAGCACAGACACCACTACGTGTTACACACTTACCTATTTACTTCCCCTAGCACAGACACCACTACATGTTATTCACTTACCTCTTTACTTCCCCTAGCACAGACACTACTACATGTTACACATTTACATCTTTACATCCCCTAGCACAGACACCACTACGTGTTACACACTTACCTCTTTACTTCCCCTAGCACAGACACCACTACATGTTACACATTTATCCCTTTACTTCCCCTAGCACAGACACCACTACATGTTACAAATTTATCCCTTTACTTCCCGTAGCACAGACACGACTACATGTTACACCTTTATTCCTTTACTTCCCCTAGCACAGACACCACTACATGTTACACATTTATCCCTTTACTTCCCCTAGCACAGACACTACTACATGTTACACACTTACCTCTTTACTTCCCCTAGCACAGACACCATTACATGTTACACATTTACCCCTTTACTTCCCCTTGCACAGACACCACTACATGTTAGACATTTACCCCTTTACTTCCCCTAGCACAGACACCACTACATGTTACACATTTACCCCTTTACTTCCCCTAGCACAGACACCACAACATGTTACACACTTACCCCTTTACTTCCCCTAGCACAGACACCACAACATGTTACACACTTACTCCTTTACTTCCCCTAGCACAGACACCACTACATGTTACACACTTACCCCTTTACTTCCCCTAGCACAGACACCACAACATGTTACACACTTACCCCTTTACTTCCCCTTGCACAGACACCACTACATGTTACACACTTACCTCTTTACTTCCCCTAGCACAGACACCACTACATGTTACACATTTATCCCTTTACTTCCCCTAGCACAGACACCACTACATGTTACACACTTACCTCTTTACTTCCCCTAGCACAGACTCTACTACATGTTACACATTTACCTCTTTACTTCCCATAGCACAGACACCACTACATGTTACACATTTATCCCTTTACTTCCCCTAGCACAGACACTACTACATGTTACACACTTACCTCTTTACTTCCCCTAGCACAGGCACCACTACATGTTACACATTTATTCCTTTACTTCCCCTAGCACAGACACCACTACGTGTTACACACTTACCTATTTACTTCCCCTAGCACAGACACCACTACATGTTACTCACTTACCTCTTTACTTCCCCTAGCACAGACACTACTACATGTTACACATTTACATCTTTACTTCCCCTAGCACAGACACCACTACGTGTTACACACTTACCTCTTTACTTCCCCTAGCACAGACACCACTACATGTTACACATTTATCCCTTTACTTCCCCTAGCACAGGCACCACTACATGTTACACATTTATTCCTTTTCTTCCCCTAGCACAGACACTACTACATGTTACACACTTACCTCTTTAGTTCCCCTAGCACAGGCACCACTACATGTTACACATTTATTCCTTTACTTCCCCAAGAACAGACACCACTACATGTTACACATTTATCCCTTTACTTCCCGTAGCACAGACACGACTACATGTTACACATTTATTCCTTTACTTCCCCTAGCACAGACACCACTACATGTTACACATTTATCCCTTTACTTCCCCTAGCACAGACACTACTACATGTTACACACTTACCTCTTTACTTCCCCTAGAACAGGCACCACTACATGTTACACATTTATTCCTTTACTTCCCCTAGCACAGACACCACTACATGTTACACATTTACCCCTTTACTTCCCCTAGAACAGGCACCACTACATGTTACACATTTATTCCTTTACTTTCCCTAGCACAGACACCACTACATGTTAGACATTTACCCCTTTACTTCCCCTAGCATAGACACCAGGCTGTAGAAACCAACAGTGTTTAGTGTCTCTTCGTAAACAAAAGCAATGTAGATTGCATGGATTTGCCCAAGTTTCGAAACGGCAGCAAGTTGGTTCGATTAATAGTCGGGCGCTCTAACAAGTCCAACAACCGGACCATCGCATATTATATAGAAGAGGGTCATCTGGTATGTGCAAGTACGTGTAATGGTCTAGCAGCTCGAGATCTTTGTGATATCCTGTAGGGAGATCACAAGTTGGCGTTGTCACCTACGATGTGACTGCCGCCCAATGTTACTCTGAACAGTTGATACACCGGATAATACAAATACACAACACACATATATGTATATGTACCTATCCCACATTAGAACATTTATTTACATTTCTAATACAGTCGCGACCAATAGTGAAATTGTAAACGGATCCTTCCTACAATAAAGTTCCGTATCACTTGCATACGCCAATACAAATCGTGCCCAATTGCTACATGTACCCGTCAGTGTTTTCGAGTGGTTGAAAAGCCATTCAAAAATATTCCTATTATAATTGTTCCACGTTCGGCACGATTTTTTCGTGCTAAGTGCGACGGATATCGAAATAATAGGCGTTCGTGTTAAGTTATTACGTAGTGGAAGTCGTGACGAGAAGGACAATTGCACATTGCGTTCGAGCGATCCGTTTGAACCGAAGGCCAGGTTATTCGCTCAGGCACGCGAGCCTGTTTGCACGACCGATTTACACAGTGCAATTACCGCTATCTGGTGTGCTGCTTGACTAACAAGATCAGATCGAATTATAAATAGACAAGCATGTTAATATTTGATGAGAATTCCAAAGCCACGAGCACATAGCTCGTGGCATTGTGCCCGTTGAACGTGATAATGTTTATTCCGGTAACCCAATTCGTCATTTTGGTCACCAGATTAGAACATAATTTTCTACGAATACACAAATAAATTATTAAAGTTACGTTAAGAATAATGAAACTGCTGCAAATGTCCGGTAACCATCAGAAGAATAGCCAATATCACACGCCTTACAGTTATTCAAGTCGTACTATTACTAGTATATCCGCGGCAGTATCTGAAAAATAAATAGGACATGCAGGCTGACATGCGCACGCGCACACACACGCACGCACACACACATACTAGGAACTTACAATATATAACTCACTTTATAGACCTACAAATCCGATTGGCGTTACTTAGAACAAACATCCAAAGCATCTACGAATTTCAAATTTATCGTACCATATTACATTTTTGTGAAGACACCCATAATAACTTAATAATAATGATTGACATTGTGTTAAAAATATTCCCGATTCACTTGCGATAACGGCTATTTGGTAAAGTGTATCATAGAAGAGGGGTTCAGCACCATCTGGCTGATAATTCAATATTTTTGCAGTAGCGCTCAATTCGCATTTTAAACCTATCTTCTGGCGGCCAAACAGACACAGTATGCCACACCAAAAAGTCGCGGAGAATTTATCAGATAATTCGTCGTGTTTTGTCGCAACTCCCATGTTCTCCCGCTGACAAATTCCGACATCACGTAGGCGTAACTATTAAATTTTTATTCCCCGTGTGCGACCCAGCGGCAAGCTAATATTACAGTCGATAGAAACCATGAGTCACGATCGCTCACATAAAGCGATCGCCTTTCGCATTTAAAATTCTCAGAGCGTATACATGACGCTTAAACACCTTGTGATTAAACAAACGGTCAATGAAACGTGAATAATTTACGAAATGTCGGTATTGAATGTCTCCATTTATTACTCGAGAGTGCTACAAAAATATGCAGTACGGACCAAGAACGATACATTTGTCCGACAGGTCGGCGCTCTTCCTTCGCAGTGCAAGAGTCCATGTGTATTTTCAAAATTCTTAGAATCTGTACCAATGTGCACTGAACGTCAACAGAACAAATGCTTACGAAGTGACGTTCAGACGCACTTCTACATCCGCTAAATCACTCCATATTGCCAAGTCTCCGCGTTATGTGGACATTACGCCTAGACGCCGTCAAATAGTATAGTTTTCATTCAGTGGCGTAATGACCCGGGAGCAGAGGGTGCATTCGCACCCGGTCGCGGGCTCTTGATGGGGCACCGAGTCGACGATTAACTTACCTACCAAGTTATATAGCATTATACATTCGTGATATTTCTCTTCAGTTGTGGCAATCACAGTTTGAACATGGCTGATGTTCATGTTGTTAGCAGAGCTCATAGAACAGAGCTGGGGCACTCGGGGATTTAACAAGGAGGAACCATATTGTAAAGTGACGATCATCGGCCTCACACGGATGGAACCTGCAACTTCCTGTCAGTCGACTGAGCGCCAATTCTCTAAGGAAAACTACGGGATAAACAAATCTTACAAATATTTCAAGAACTTACGTTAGCGCTGATACACAATGCAATGGTGCTTCTGTAGTCATTGTATTTACCAGAAGATATTCTTTCCGCACGTGTTCGGGGACCGTTAGGCACTATGACAGAACAGCGATCCTTCGATCATTGACCCATGCATAAAGTTATATAGATGTGAGCCGCTTCGTGACAGGCTTTTTCCCTGTTCATAAACTAATTTTATTCACGGTGCAAAAGTCTTCGAAAGTGGTACCGTGTCCAAATCAGTCGTACTATTGCGTAGGAGGAGGGGAGGCAGGGAGGTAGGGAGGATGCGAGCGAGCGAGAGAAGGGGACGGAGGAATAGAGAGAGGGGATAAGAGAGAGAGGGGGAGAGAGAGGAGAGAGAGGAGAGAGAGGAGAGAGACCGACAGACATACAGACAGACAGACAGACAGACAGACAGACAGACAGAAACAGAGCGACTGTAGAACAACAACGTTTCGAGTAAGTGATTGAAAAGTTTACAGCAATCGAAACGAGAAAAGCAGTCTGGAGTTCCTCTTTGGTGCGCGTACTTATTTGAGTTTGTTAATGCGTACATTATTTTTATATATGTGATTCACGTTTGGTTTTACAACGAACAGTTCACAATTCGTACCGTATCAAAATGAACTTTTCTTTTGGTGTATCTACATATGTGTTTGCATAATGTACTACATCGAACAAACTTTTTGTTATGTGCAAGTCACATTTTCAAATTGCACGGATGCATGACCGGTTCAGTTTGCTCGAAGATGAAACATATAAAATATGTGTCAGGGGGGTGCCTAATTATGTTTTACACGTGCGCCAGTAACCCTCGCTACGCCATTGGTTCCATTTAAAGTTTCACCATGCATTGCATACTTTTATACACCATTAATACTCCACATCCAGTCAGATTTGACTTCAAACAGAGCAAGACAAGAAACGCTAGTGTATGATCACCAATGACGGACTGGGAATGTTAAAAGGATGTAGTATGTTTCTAGTTTTTCATTTATTAATTAATGTAATATTCTTAAGACTGTACTAACTATGTTGAAGGTATATTGCATGACAAATTGTATTAAGTAAGTCTGTAGCAACGGTCGCAATTTTAAGGTACGACCACGGGAACATGTTCAAATAGTAAACAAAACATCCAGCTTCAAAACACGCTTTATTGGCAGAATTAAATGCTGTACATTTGGATCTTCAACTTCCTCACGTTCAACGGCAGACTTATTGTTAGAAATTACTGTGCCCGTTAATACCGCAGACGAAAAGGCTACGTCCCTTTAGTGACGTAAACATAATTAAAATGCGCATCAGGCAATTATATAATGAAGTCCCTGACCTCGATGCACTAGGTATGAAATATGTATTCCTAATACCATTTTGCTTTCTTATTTCGCTTGTATTTTGTAGTTTGTGCTCACTCACCAACCCACTTAATCACCCACTCACTCACTCACTCACTCACTCACTCACTCACTCACTCACCCACTCACTCACGAGTTCACTCAATAGCTTACTTACTCACTCACGAGTTCACTCACATATCCACTCAATCAATCACCGACCAATTCACACACCCACTCAGTCACATAACATATATTATACACCCATTTTCTCACTCATTCGGCCACCCACAAGTACACTAACCCACCCACCCACCCACTCACATAACCACCCACCCACTCACCCACCTATTCACTTGTGTTTTTTACAATGGATTCATAACTGCAAAACACATTAAAATAAGGACACATATTATATATATATATATATACATATATATAATCTATAATTAAATATATATATACATTATATATATATATATATATAATGTATATATATATTTAATTATATATATATATATATACATACATACATGCATTCATGCATGCATGTGTGTGTGTATGTATGTATGTATGTATGTACGTATATTCTACTTATAGCCACAATTATGCGACACGTACACATAATGACCATCAGGATCTGCTGACGCTTAATTTCTTATGAAGAATACTTCAGACAAAACGATGTTCTTACTTATTAAATTTGGTGAAGGAACCTACACGCGATTCTCTGTCATCAGCCGTCAAATGATGGCCATAACACGACTGGTGTGTAGGCAATTACATGAGACGGACTCTGGCACTTTCCAGAAGTACAACTACGAAAACATTTTATGATTGTTTTTAGATAGATTAGGTCTCACTGATCACCGCGATTTCATATCGATAATCAACGCTGTTGAATTTGTATGTTTCAATCTTCTTAAATATTGGCTAAATAGCAAGGAATTAAAATGGAACGTTTTCCATAATAATATTGTGCTGTATTGCCAAGTAAAAAGTCTCACGAGTTAGCACTGTCACAAAAAAACCTACGTGTGTGTGCATGTGTTTGTGTGTGTCCGCGTGTATGTGTGTGTTCCTGTGCCCGTGTATGTGTCTATGTCTGTGCATGCATGCGATCGTGCCCGTGTCCGTGCGTGTGTGTGAGTGTGTGCGTGCGGGCGATCGTGCTTGTGTGCGTGTGTGGTGAGTGCGGCGTGCGTGCAAATAGATAAGCTATCGCATATGATAATAACAGCTGTGTAAACTATCGAGACTGATTAACTATGCGATTCATGCAACGTATACATTATGAGAGCAACTGACATCCCGACTTTACTTTGAGCACGCCCTCATTAGGTTTTCAGGGAGAGGGGATGACGTTAACAGGGCCCAGGGCCAAGGACGTTCCCTCGTCGCAAGCACAAAGTACAAACATATCATTGACGTCGTCGAAGACGCCGTGGGTGTCAATGGTTCCAGGCATTGTTCCAGGCAGCGGACGGATTAATCAGGTATTACTACCGGGTAGACAGAGTCATTATGCAATCGGTAACAAGGTTGAGTGTGGTCTAGTGTCCGCATTGCCTCCAGCATTACCGTGATACTTTGACGTCAGAACACCTGCTTAATCCACCAATGTTTATGTCGCGCCCTTGTCTCTTCCGCTGTCAGGGTGAGACTGGCTTCGATACGGGTCCTCGGTGTTTTATTTCCCTTCGTTTGACGTCACAGTGCCAGACTACATTCTCAACAAGCCGTCTCAACTCCTGTAGCTCTCAATCTCGTTCGCTCTTGCTCTCCTACTACTGCCAAATATGCCGTTGCAGTTCTCCCACCCCGATGTGTCGTCCTCCTCTTCTCCCTCTACCATCCACTCCGAGGACATCCGCTCACTTCTCTAGCTGTTCTCCTCCCGTTCGTTCCACGTGTCCAGCACATTTTAACCAGTTCATCTCCAGCTTCTTTCATACCAACCTCCACCCTAAGCTCGTCCATGCTTCGTCTGTGCCAATCATAAATTGACAATCTACAATTACGTTCACGTCAGTTGATAAAATCGATTTAATGCATCACATGCTTTTAACCGAATTCATACATACACACTAACACACACACACACACACACACACACACACACACACACACACACACACACACACACACACACACACACACACACACACACACACACATACACACACACATATATGTATATATATATAATCGGCATGCATTCGTGCACCAGTGTACTGTTTCCTTCTCTTTATCAACAATATTGATACTCCTATCCAACATATCAATGCCTATTTATAACACAGACCATTGAACGGTTCATACTTTTGTTGTATTTTACGATATATTTATTTTCCGTAATACAATTAAACAACGAATATTTGTATGTAGTACGTCTTTCAGTTTAACAAAGCGAAAATAATTTCTTAACACGCTATTAAAAGGAGTATGTGTATTCCGTTACATGGATTAAGCCAAGACAGTAACTGTTAACAGGCATTTTGCTTAATATGTTGTTTTGAATGTGGGAACATAGCGACAGCACTGCACACCAAAGAGAGTTGCTGTTAAACAAACAGCTATGCGTTATATTAACAGTAACGTTGTTCTTAATAAGAATGTTTACATTCGCTGAAGAAAAAATCAAATTGCGAACAATGTCTCAGTACTTAATATGTGCAGTTTAGTTGCCAGATACAATGTGGTATTATTCCCCTATTACTCGTGGATAACGTTACCTCATTCTGGATATCTCACTCAAGACATCGCTCCCCTAACAAATATGGTACTTCAAGCAATGCTCTTTTTCGAAACGAAATACACACCTAATTCATTTAAAACTAACCGTCACATTGGTAAAACAGAAGTGTCAATAACCCTCTTATGCTGTTACTGGTATGTGTGCCTACCCTTCCAGGTTATTCTAAACAAAGACAACTTTCCTGTTATAGTCATTTTCTGAGATTCCCTTGAGTGAGATATACCGAAACACTAGTCTCGTTTAAGCGACTTTCGTCATGCTGCGTGGCTTCGCCGAGAAAAAGTCTGGTTACAGAAGGCATAATTGATACATTTATATGGCAAATAGATTTATGATTGTCTTACAACAAAAAAGTTACCCTAACGGGTGTACGAGAAAGTCTACTATTATAATATTAGAACCTGCGATCTAAACGTTACCGTTTTGCAACTTAGTTTTGTTTTGTAGTACGAATTGCGTTTCTGTAATCGAAAAGTGAAGTAAACTACGTGAAATTATTTGATAACTTAATAAGCTCGCGAGTTATTTTTATGTGTTACCCTGATTCACGGTAAACAATCGTCTTCGCTATGATGTGAAGTGCAAGCGTTTCCAGGCGATTATGTGAATGACAACAGTGGCGCCACACCACGAAGCCTGGATAATCAAGGCTAACTGACAGATTGGTATCATGCAACGCCAAGCATAGGTGTGAGGATGATGAAATATGTGTTCTTTTTTCAAACTGCACTATGTTGGCATAAATCATACGACGGCGCTAACCTAGACATCCGAAGGAAACAGAAAAATAGGATGTCCCAAAAAACCATGATGAATGATGACTAAAGAACTATGAGATGTTGTGTTGACCTGGGGCACAGCAGCAAGGAAGAGTCCAAGACAGTGGGGTCTGGCGAGATCTTGTGCGAACTGTACGTGCCACAGCATAAACAAACTATATAAGTAAGTAAGTAAGTAAGTAAATACGTAACCCATCAACACATACCGGGTAGTTTCAACGATGCCCACAACGCGTATTCTTAAAACGTGATGTTGCACATTATAATATTTGACATTCACATGCCATTAACTAAAACATTAATTAACACATTAATTCCTCACCTATTCGACAATGAAGCATTCACACAGTCCAGTTATACTTGACTACGGTAAGGACATACGGCACAAACGTTTTGTTAACTTTCAAAAAAGTTTCAGCAGAGAAGCATGCAGTCCACTTGAAATTGTATATAACATTTAAACTAATGAAAACGTACTGGCGGAACACATATTAACACGATGAGCGATCTCGGCTTAGTTATATCGACGTAAAACGAATCGTTGTAACTGGGTTTCGTCTTAACGTTTCGTATTCCATGGCATGTCGCGTTTTGTGTCTAAAAGCATGTACCGACCGCCATGCATCGTCTCCGTTGTCCAACGCTCAGTTGCCTGCGGCTACTACTACCATGCGTACAGACTTTCAACATGAGTCTTTAAATAAATCCTAACCGTACTTAATGGCGGCACAGAATATATTTGTCGCACTAGTTGATCAACCGGTGTCCGTTGGTGTACGAGGACTTCGACTCACGGACCGCATTGAACAACAGCTGTTTGGGCTGGAACCTGCAAACAGAAGTTACAAACCCTGTATCGCTTTGTTTGGTCGATTATCAAAACCTGCTTATCGATTAGTTTAGAATGCACGTGGAAGGTGGCGTGCAATAAAGAAATGGCCGTGTGTTGTGTGATAATTGTACTGGAATCACGAATGCATGACAAGAAACAATACTGAGAAGTCCTGCAGATCTTTTATATTGATGGATATGAAAATATTGATGAAAGTGTGTTCCCTAAACCTAAAATGGGTAGTGGGAATGTGGGACTAAAGCAACGATAGTAATCCTAAGAAAAGTGTACACTTTACTTATCCCACAATGGAACGAATTACAGTCGATCCCGCTAATACACATAACCATTTGCTCAGTTAATGTATGCAGTAAAACGGGTTATGCAATAAAACGAAATCGGCAACAACAAAAGAAATTCGGGAATAGTATCTAGTGAGCGATAACACAGTGTTTTCACAAAACAACAACACACGAATTGCATAGGAATTAATTAAGAGATCGTTTTTATTTACATATTAAAACATAACAATACAAGTTGCATACAATACAAGGCGTACATACCATACATTGCAAGACACTTTTAATTCTTAACATTGCGTAGAAATATGCGCGTAAGATGACCCGAACAAAGCACTAAAATCCATGTTATCGCACCACTCGCTGATCATGACACAAACAAACTTCCCGGCTCGCGCAATTGATCTTTTCTTAGATAATTGTAGGTGAAAAGCCAATCAAATACATCTGACAGTGTTTAAATAATCGACTAGTGATGATTACAAGACATTTGTGCATAACAAATTCAGATTTTGAGAGCTATGTTATGCAAATATGCGTGATTTGATGACGAATGAATATGCAATAAGGCGGACATTTTAACATGGCTTTTATGCAAACGGGGTTTGGTTTTTTAAATTTTATGCGGGCAGTTCCGCGTTCATGTAAACTAACATGTCATTTTTAGAAGCTGGTTCAAACTGGGCAAGAGTGGTATGGTTTGAAAGGTAATATTCCATAGTTTTAGATATCACACTAAACATTTTACAATATATGTTATGTAATCACTTATTATGCAACTAATAACATAACAATGGTAACAAGAATATTTTACAAAAAATTCCACTAAAACAGTTATCATTATATCTACTAAAATGTTAATGCATAATTATATATTTTTATATTGTATAATCCCATACATATAATTAGTTAATTTAAATAATATAAACAATTTAATTGTAATCTGAAGTTTGACTTTTAATTGAAATCACAACAGGTATGTATTAACGTACGTCCGACACCATAAAAGTGACATTTTAATCTCTACTGCGGTTGGATGGTTGCAAGATTCTACAAACTAAAATACAATGTTAATTTGATGTGTTTGAGTATACAAATTGATTTTTTTTTATTATATAATAATTAACTGGCGATTGCGGTGTCGGACGTACATAAAAATGTACGTTCGAGACCGTATATCATGCTTGATTGGATCATACTTATAATATATGTTGAATATTTGTGTGATGCTTATACTCAATATGACATTATCATTATAACAGCCATTATTAATTAATAAAATGGGGGTTGCAAAACATTATAAATATTTATTCAAAATTAATTACACTGACTTAGCCCACTTTCATCGGAGGGCACAAATAAAGAACATTGAATTGAACATTACTAAGCCAAGTACAATTTAGATAAATGCGTTTGAAGCAGCAAAAACCTATCTATTGTTTTACAATATCAATAGCCTTTTGTCACTGACATAATTTCCTGTAATGCCATCATCTGGTGGGCGGCAGTCATCTTTGTTTTGCCATACAATAAGTGGGGTGAAATTTGAGGTCGTGGTGAATATGTCCAACATCATGCATTTTTGTCATTGTGTGCCCAGAATGGCTACATAAGACTGTCCACAACAGGCAGTTACTTTACCTTTCAACAAATTATATATGTGACAATGATGTCATGGTTGATTCTTATCATATATGACAGTAAAACGTTGTGTCACTTTATATCCCAGGATGCAGTGCATGACTGGTGTCCGAAATGTACGTGTGACACCGTGGAACTGCCCGTGCGTATAAACGATATGCAATTGTGCGATATGCAATTAAGTGGGATCGACTGTATCTACTGATTGTGTCAGTGCTAGAAGTGTGAATATGGCATATTGGCAGATTATAGATAAGAGGCGATAACGCAAATGAAACCATGTTGGATTCTCGATCAGCCAATTACTTTTCGTCGTGTCCACTTGTAAACTGGTGCTTATCGATCTGAGCGGCATCTGATTCCATTTGATAAAATCTCTTGAGATAACAAAGGAGCATGACTTCCTCCAATCAGCCACTCCCAGGTGCCACTGTTCTGCTAACAACTTTACTTTTGCGGCTGTGCCGGGCCAAGAGATGGCTGACACAGAATGCTTATGTGACGCTTCGGCGGATGCAGGTGGGCCTGGGGACGCGTACCCCTAGACCTTTGGAATTTGGCCGCGCTATGCCAACGCTACAGTGATGTGCCCCCGTCACGTTCCCCCGTCACGTTCTGAATGAAGATCACAGCAAAAAATGTCCAACAGCATGACCTCCAACTGGTTATGAAGATATTTTCCATCTCCCCCCCCCCATTTTCCGACAGCGGAGTCGTGCTGGAGATCCGGTTCAGCCAACCCAATACGAATTATTTGGCCGCCCGTGGGTTTTGGCGAGCCTCAAGGGGAGCAATTGGAGGTTTTGCTGCCCCCCCCCCCTCAATACACTGTCTGAATCCGCCCAAGAAACAGGTATCAATGTTGGTTTAATTAATTGCGACATTAATTTGACTGTCATATTTGTGATCGGACTACATATCAATTAATAACTTAATTTATTTGCGAGCGCAAAGGGAACTGTCTTATATGGGAGCGCAGCTTAAAGATAATCGATCCCCTTGACCACGCGCATCGAATTTGCGCATTTAAAAAACCGTGCGTGGTGCGCGTGTCTTTCCATTTTTGCTCAGTTTCTGTTGATAACTCAATATGTGTTAATGTTACCTCTATCTAATTAATACAATATTACGAAGTCTGCAATGATGAGTAAATAGTTAACGATTGTTGTTCTGCAATGTTCATATTTTGACTTATAACTCAATAATTACAATATTGATTTGGTTATTATGACGTAGCACATCTTGAGGATTTTTATATTTTCTTTTCTAACCCCCCAAATGTTTTGTTGAAAACGATTTTGGCCTATTTGGACTGAATTTATAATTGGTTTCAATAAGACTGGAAAGTCGAAATTAGATGATCAATTGTCTTTAAGCATTGACATCACCGCCGTGCCCTACCTGGTGCCTGACCAAGTATTCGAACTTGAGATCGCTAGGCGAGCGCGACACGTTCCTCCAGCTCGTCCAGCGCTCCACCTTCCGATTCACCTCTAGACAGGCCTTCCTTTGGATCCACTGGTTGATGTTCTCGTACCACATGGCGTGCTGCTGCTCGTCGGCGGCGTGGGCCATGGCGCACACGCGGCACCAGAACTTGGTATTGATGAAATGTCCCGTTCCCTTCCACCGGAAGTAGTCGCTGTAGAGGGCGTCGTCGGCGTCGAGTTCGCGCAGGAACGCGGCGAGCTCGCGCGGCGACGCGAAGTCGTCGACGTGGATGTACGAGTGCGGTGGTGCCACCTTGCGGTAGTCCTCGGGCGGCGCGCCCATTACCACCGGCACGATGTCGTTTCTGGGGAGAATATGCACAAACTGCGATAATCTACGCGCACAACTGTTCCATCCTCCCGCATCCTAGTTATATAGTGCTAGAAACCGTTGTACTAACTTAATGGGCAATCACACACGAAGCATACACACACGCACACATGCACGCAAGCACACACACGCACGCACGCACAC
Source organism: Paraescarpia echinospica (assembly GCA_020002185.1). Lineage (NCBI taxonomy): Eukaryota > Metazoa > Annelida > Polychaeta > Sabellida > Siboglinidae > Paraescarpia > Paraescarpia echinospica. Next base: position 58,264,967 of record CM034536.1, read on the forward strand.
AGACACGCACGCACATACACGCACACAAACAAACATACAAATCAACTTGCGAGGTAAACAAATAACAGTATTATAATAGGCCCTATCTCCCGTTGGATATCTCCCGTTGGATGCAACGTCCCATGTGCCACCAATCAAACTTACATGTATGCGTTCCAGTATAGCTTCTCGGTGATGTAGTCGCGACAGTTGGAGTTCTCGAACGCCAGATAGAACTTGTAGTTCTTCTTCAGCAGGGAGAAACAGTAGTCATTGTTTTCTCGGGCACAGTACAGCGAGCCGCAGGCCCCGTACACGTCGACCGAAATATGTCGCGCCAGCTCTCGTGCGTATCCTAGCCGGCCGTTGCTGTCTAAGCAGTTCGACACGAACCACGCCACCAGCTTTTTCTTGCCGAGAGCGTAGTTTCGACTGGGCCACTGCGGCAGCTTCGTGAAGTTGTCGAAGTACACGAACTTTTCGTACGGTGTGACGATTGTGGAATCCAAGCGGTACGTCGCTGTCCAGTTGACAAACGTTCTTGCGTGTCCGTACGTGTTAATCGGCGACTCCAACTCAAACAGCACTGTGATCTGTCTAGATGTGTTGGCGGTGACGAGATACGGCGAGTACTCTTGTTTAACAATGATGACGTCAGCCTTCTTCAAGTCGTCGTGGTCAGTCGAAAAGCTGCACTGGTCCACCGAGCAGTGGTCGTTCCCGAACGTCCCGAACTCAAATTCTGGCATCATCTCGGTGAAGATCAGCTTCGTTTTGTTCATTGGCTTCTTCGGTTTGTAGGCTAGCTGGAGCAGTATGCGATCTTCTCTCTCGTAGACACGTGGCCAGATATTCGCAGACGTCTGTTCTCTCTCGACTGTACGGCAAATAAGATGCTTCGGCTCAAGACGCAGTTGGGTGCGGTGAAGCAGCGAGATGAGGACGAGGAAGGCAACGAAGACGGCAAAGTACCTGAGGCACGGCCAGCGACAGAATACCAACGCATCATGCCGCAGTCGGCGCACACACATGCAGGGTCGCATCTCCTGGAGGAGGCCAACACGACATGACCTTTAGCGATGCAGTGTGTGTGTGTATGAGTGTGTGCGTGCGTGCGTGTGTGCGTGCGTGTGTGCATGCGTGCGTGCGTGGGTGTGATGTGGTGTGGTGTGGTTTGATGTGGTGTGGTGTGGCGTGGTGTGGCGTGGTGTGGTGGTGTGCTGATGTGGTGATGTGTGTGTGTGTGTGTGTGTGTGTGTGTGTGTGTGTGTGTGTGTGTGTGTGTGTGTGTGTGTGTGTGTGTGTGTGTGTGGTGTGGTGTGGTGTGGTGGTGTGTGTGGTGTGTGTGGTGTGTGTAGTGTGTGGTGTGTGTGGTGTGTGTGGTGTGTGTGGTGTGTATGATGCAGTGTGGTGCGATGAGTGTGTGGTGTGGTGTGTATGGTGCAGTGTGGTGCGGTGAGTGTGGTGTGTGGTGTGCGGTGTGTGGTGTGTATGGTGCAGCGTGGTGCAGTGAGTGGGTGGTGTGTATGGTGCAGCGTGGTGCAGTGAGTGTGTGGTGTGGTGTGGGGTGTGTGATGTGTATGGTGCAGTGTGGTGCAGTGAGTGTGTGATGTGGTGTGGGGTGTGTGATGTGTATGGTGCAGTGTGGTGCAGTGAGTGTGTGATGTGGTGTGGGGTGTGGTGTGTATGGTGCAGTGTGGTGTGGTGAGTGTGTGGTGTGGTGGTGTGTATGGTGTAGTGTGGTGCGGTGAGTGTGTGGTGTTGTGGTGTGTGCGGTGTGTATGGTGTAGTGTGGTGCGGTGAGTGTGTGGTGTGGTGGTGTGTGTGGTGTGTATGGTGTAGTGTGGTGCGGTGAGTGTGTGGTGTGGTGGTGTGTGTGGTGTGTATGGTGTAGTGTGGTGCGGTGAGTGTGTGGTGTGGTGTGTGGTGTGTATGGTGTAGTGTGGTGTGGTGAGTGTGTGTTGTGGTGGTGTGTGCAGTGTGTATGGTGTAGTGTGGTGCGGTGAGTGTGTGGTGTGGTGGTGTGTGCAGTGTGTATGGTGTAGTGTGGTGCAGTGTGAGTGTGTGGTGTGGTGTGTGGTGTGTGGTGTGTGCAGTGTGTATGTGTATGGTGTAGTGTGGTGCGGTGAGTGTGTGGTGTGGTGGTGTGTGTGGTGTGTATGGTGTAGTGTGGTGCGGTGAGTGTGTGGTGTGGTGGTGTGTGTGGTGTGTATGGTGTAGTGTGGTGAGTGTGTGGTGTGGTGGTGTGTATGGTGGTGTGGTGCGGTGAGTGTGTGGTGTGGTGGTGTGTGCGGTGTGTATGGTGTAGTGTGGTGAGTGTGTGGTGTGGTGTGTATGGTGTAGTGTGGTGCGGTGAGTGTGTGCTGTGGTGGTGTGTGTGTGTGTGTATGGTGCAGTGTGGTGCGGTGAATGTGTGGTGTGGTGGTGTGTGCGGTGTGTATGGTGCCGTGTGGTGCTGTGAGTGTGTGGTGTGGTGGTGTGTGCGGTGTGTATGGTGTAGTGTGGTGAGTGTGTGGTGTGGTGTGTATGGTGTAGTGTGGTGCGGTGAGTGTGTGCTGTGGTGGTGTGTGTGGTGTGTATGGTGCAGTGTGGTGCGGTGGGTGTGTGGTGTGGTGGTGTGTGTGGTGTGTATGGTGTAGTGTGGTGCGGTGAGTGTGTGGTGTGGTGGTGTATGCGGTGTGTATGGTGTAGTGTGTGGTGTGGTGTGGTGGTGTGTATGGTGTAGTATGTGGTGTGGTGTGGTGTGGTGGTGTGTATGGTGTAGTGTGGTGCGGTGAGTGTGTGCTGTGGTGGTGTGTGTGGTGTGTATGGTGCAGTGTGGTGCGGTGAGTGTGTGGTGTGGTGGTGTGTGTGGTGTGTATGGTGCAGTGTGGTGCGGTGAATGTGTGGTGTGGTGGTGTGTGCGGTGTGTATGGTGCCGTGTGGTGCTGTGAGTGTGTGGTGTGGTGGTGTGTGCGGTGTGTATGGTGTAGTGTGGTGTGGTGGTGTGTGGTGTGTATGGTGCAGTGTGGTGCGGTGAGTGTGTGGTGTGGTGGTTTGTGCGATGTGTATGGTGTAGTGTGGTGCGATGAATGTGTGGTGTGGTGGTGTGTGCAGTGTGTATGGTGCAGTGTGGTGCGGTGTGTGGTGTGTGCGGTGTGTACGGTGTAGTGTGGTGCGGTGAGTGTGTGGTGTGGTGGTGTGTGTGGTGTGTATGGTGCAGTGTGGTGCAGTGAGTGTGTGGTGTGGTGGTGTGTGCGATGTGTATGGTGTAGTGTGGTGCGGTGAGTGTGTGGTGTGGTGGTGTGTGCGGTGTGTATGGTGTAGTGTGGTGCGGTGAGTGTGTGGTGTGGTGGTGTGTATGGTGTAGTGTAGTGCGGTGAGTGTGTGGTGTTTTGGTGTGTGCAGTGTGTATGGTGTAGTGTGGTGCGGTGAGTATGTGGTGTGGTGGTGTGTGGTGTGTATGGTGCAGTGAGTGTGTGTTGTGGTGGTGTGTGGTGTGTATGGTGTAGTGTGGTGCGGTGAGTGTGTGCTGTGGTGGTGTGTGTGGTGTGTATGGTGCAGTGTGGTGCGGTGGGTGTGTGGTGTGGTGGTGTGTGCGGTGTGTATGGTGTAGTGTGGTGCAGTGAGTGTGTGTTGTGGTGGTGTGTGCAGTGTGTATGGTGTAGTGTGGTGCGGTGAGTGTGTGGTGTGGTGGTATGTGCAGTGTGTATGGTGTAGTGTGGTGCGGTGAGTGTGTGGTGTGGTGGTGTGTGTGGTGTGTGTGGTGTGTATGGTGTAGTGTGGTACGGTGATTGTGTGGTGTGGTGGTGTGTGTGGTGTGTATGGTGTAGTGTGGTGCGGTGGTGTGTGTGGTGTGTATGGTGTAGTGTGGTGCGGGGAGTGTGTGGTGTGGTGTGGTGTGTGGTGTGTATGGTGTAGTGTGGTGCGGTGAGTGTGTGGTGTGGTGGTGTGTGTGGTGTGTATGGTGTAGTGTGGTGCGGTGAGTGTGTGATGTGGTGGTGTGTGCAGTGTGTATGGTGCAGTGTGGTGCGGTGAGTGTGTGGTGTGGTGGTGTGTGTAGTGTGTATGGTGTAGTGTGGTGCGGTGAGTGTGTGGTGTGGTGGTGTGTGCAGTGTGTATGGTGTAGTGTGGTGCGGTGAGTGTGTGGTGTGGTGGTGTGTGTGGTGTGTATGGTGTAGTGTGGTGCGGTGAGTGTGTGGTGTGGTGTGTGGTGTGTATGGTGTAGTGTGGTGTGGTGAGTGTGTGTTGTGGTGGTGTGTGCAGTGTGTGGTGTGAGGGAGTGTGGTGCTGAGTGAGTGTGTGTTGGGGTGGTGTGTGCAGTGTGTATGGTGCAGTGTGAAGTGCGGTGAGTGTGGTGTGGTGGTGGTGTGTGTGCAGTGTGTATGGTGGTGTGAGTGCGGTGGTGTGGTGTGGTGGTGTGTGCAGTGTGTATGGGTTCTTAGTGTAGTGCGGTGGAAGTGTGTGGTGTGGTGGTGTGTGTGGTGTGTGTGGTGTGTGTAGTGTGTGGTGTGTGTGGTGTGTGTGGTGTGTGTGGTGTGTATGATGCAGTGTGGTGCGGTGAGTGTGTGGTGTGGTGTGTATGGTGCAGTGTGGTGCGGTGAGTGTGGTGTGTGGTGTGCGGTGTGTGGTGTGTATGGTGCAGCGTGGTGCAGTGAGTGGGTGGTGTGTATGGTGCAGCGTGGTGCAGTGAGTGTGTGGTGTGGTGTGGGGTGTGTGATGTGTATGGTGCAGTGTGGTGCAGTGAGTGTGTGATGTGGTGTGGGGTGTGTGATGTGTATGGTGCAGTGTGGTGCAGTGAGTGTGTGATGTGGTGTGGGGTGTGGTGTGTATGGTGCAGTGTGGTGTGGTGAGTGTGTGGTGTGGTGGTGTGTATGGTGTAGTGTGGTGCGGTGAGTGTGTGGTGTTGTGGTGTGTGCGGTGTGTATGGTGTAGTGTGGTGCGGTGAGTGTGTGGTGTGGTGGTGTGTGTGGTGTGTATGGTGTAGTGTGGTGCGGTGAGTGTGTGGTGTGGTGGTGTGTGTGGTGTGTATGGTGTAGTGTGGTGCGGTGAGTGTGTGGTGTGGTGTGTGGTGTGTATGGTGTAGTGTGGTGCGGTGAGTGTGTGTTGTGGTGGTGTGTGCAGTGTGTATGGTGCAGTGTGGTGCGGTGAGTGTGTGGTGTGGTGGTGTGTGCAGTGTGTATGGTGTAGTGTGGTGCGGTGAGTGTGTGGTGTGGTGGTGTGTGCAGTGTGTATGGTGTAGTGTGGTGCGGTGAGTGTGTGGTGTGGTGGTGTGTGTGGTGTGTATGGTGTAGTGTGGTGCGGTGAGTGTGTGGTGTGGTGTGTGGTGTGTATGGTGTAGTGTGGTGCGATGAGTGTGTGGTGTGGTGGTGTGTGCAGTGTGTATGGTGTAGTGTCGTGCGGTGAGTGTGTGGTGTGGTGGTGTGTGTGGTGTGTATGGTGTAGTGTGGTGCAGTGAGTGTGTGGTGTGGTGTGTGGTGTGTATGGTGTAGTGTGGTGCGGTGAGTGTGTGGTGTGGTGGTGTGTGCAGTGTGTATGGTGTAGTGTCGTGCGGTGAGTGTGTGGGGTGGTGGTGTGTGTGGTGTGTATGGTGTAGTGTGGTGCGGTGAGTGTGTATGGTGTAGTGTGGTGTGGTGAGTGTGTGTTGTGGTGGTGTGGTGGTGTGTGCAGTGTGTATGGTGTAGTGTCGTGCGGTGAGTGTGTGGGGTGGTGGTGTGTGTGGTGTGTATGGTGTAGTGTGGCGCGGTGAGTGTGTGATGTGTGGTGCACTGCGGTGCGGTGTGGTGTGTAAGGAAACTTTTTTCTTGCACTATTATTCTGTGAAGTTCATGTTCCGACTCTGTAGCTCAGTATTGAAGACGCCCATATATATATATATATATATATGCGTAGAAAACAAATCAGAATACTCACGCAGGCCTTTGTCGTGAGCACTCAGAAATGTCGACCCGATGCCAAGACTGCTTCCTTAGCTTGTAGAACCATTCTGTCACAGCAAAATATTTTATATTTCCAAATGTCAAAATAATGAACACTCAAATTAATAAATAAATCTACGACCATTATATTGTAATTCCTTTCTGCTAGTGAGTCTAAATATGCTGTACATATATAGTATACATAATATTGGGTACACTGTGTATAAAAGGAATATTTTAGTATAATTTTATATTGATTAAGGAATGCAATGTTTTATATATTTGACATTGAATGCAAGATACTGTGTGCAGTATTCGAAATTACTGCCGACCCGGAGGCCCGAGACCGTCAAACATTTCGTTGGGCCGGTAACTTTGAAAAAGTGCCGGACAGCAAGACCGGCAAATTGTTTAAAAGAAAATAATGGGGCACTTGTCTAGTATCCGGGCCAACCTCGATTTTGTCATTATAACTACATGTTTGCCTAAATTTAATACATCAGTGGTTTAGTTTTATCATTCAAGATTATCCCAGGCATATTTATATTACGAAAATATTGCATCTTAGCACACTTTTGAGGCCCAAAGTGCAACCCGGTTTGAGTCAGTCTGCACCACTACGGCCGTGTGTTATTACAGAGAGCGATATAGCAGCGTATGTTGTTGCAAACGGGGTTGCTCTTTGGGCTTCAAAAATGCGCTAAGACGCGATATTTCTGTAACGTAAATATGCATGGGATGATGTTGAATAATAGCAATAACGCACTAGGTATCCAAATTAGGCAACAATGTTGTTATAACGACGAAGTCGACGGTGGTCCAGGACACTAGACAAGTGCCAACAATGTTGTTATAACGACGAAGTCGACGGTGGTCCAGGATACTAGACAAGTGCCAACAATGTTGTTATAACGACGAAGTCGACGGTGGTCCAGGACACTAGACAAGTGCCAACAATGTTGTTATAACGACGAAGTCGACGGTGGTCCAGGATACTAGACAAGTGCCAACAATGTTGTTATAACGACGAAGTCGACGGTGGTCAGGATACTGAATTGAAATTACCAACAATGTTGTTATAACGACGAAGTCGACGGTGGTCAGGACACTAGACAGAAGTGCCAACAATGTTGTTATAACGACGAAGTCGACGGTGGTCCAGGACACTAGACAAGTGCCAACAATGTTGTTATAACGACGAAGTCGACGGTGGTCCAGGATACTAGACAAGTGCCAACAATGTTGTTATAACGACGAAGTCGACGGTGGTCCAGGATACTAGACAAGTGCCAACAATGTTGTTATAACGACGAAGTCGACGGTGGTCCAGGACACTAGACAAGTGCCAACAATGTTGTTATAACGACGAAGTCGACGGTGGTCCAGGATACTAGACAAGTGCCAACAATGTTGTTATAACGACGAAGTCGACGGTGGTCCAGGATACTAGACAAGTCACGTGCCAACAATTGTAACATTTGTGTACTTCCGAACGGGAAATTTAACGTAAGCATGAAAAACAAGTTCGAAAACAATAAAATGTCGAGCTGATCAATGCGAATGAACTTAGTTTCGTAGTGCTGGCACAGTGAAACAAGTGAAGAGTTCGAAACCGCATGAAGCCATCCACAGTGTCTAGCTGGATTCACCCGAGGATGCCCAACTTCAAATCCGAGTTGGACTCGGAGACAGTGAATCACTGTCCGAGTTCAACTCTGATTCAGCTGGAGCCACTGTCAATGACTGGAGCGAGTTTTTCTTAGAGCCTGGCAGTGCCGCTGCTCCTGCAGATGATGGCAACAGTTGAAAGTAGTCCCCTGCATACATCCGTGTTATGGTGTTTGTTGTAATTAGCAACATTGATGTTTTTCTGTCAACAATAAACTGTTGCCTATATATGTTGTCATTTTATATATATTCACTGGTTCATTATTCTGAATATTGTAAATATGCTGGGGTATGACGACAGACTTAAATTGGCCTAAACTAGTATATTAATAATTGCCATGCGTTACAGCTGCTAATATATATATATACTCATGTAATTATGTTAATATTTGGACCACCAACTTTTGTGTGGAACCACCGACTCTTAAAAGTTGAAGGTCAGACTGACTGCCAACTTTTCAGCTAAGGTGTAGAACCCTGACTGTGTGTGTTGTTGCATAGAGTTTATTAGGAGCATATTAGCCAACATGTGATTACCAAATTTTAATTTAGATGGAGCAGCTTATCAACGTTATAATATATTATTTATGCTATTTATGGCAACATTCACTAGCAATTATCAAGCACTCTTAAATGACATAATTATTTAGTAATCAAAACTCCGGTTCCTTTTCTACGATCCATGCAATGTCAATTGTCACAGTCACTATTATATTTTTATTATTAAAAAATATAAATATAGCACAGGGAAGTTTTAACATGGTTGACATTTTGGTAATGATGGTGAGTGCACATTCCCAGTGGAAACAGTTTAGAAAAACATATTTAGGAATGTGCTATATATTATAGTGTTGCAAAGCCTAGGTGCACGAACATAAAACCTTAGCTTTGGCTTTGTCTTTGGTCTGGAACTCTCGACCTAGAAGACATTTAAAACGTTGATACAACTAATTATACTCCAAACTGGCTTGTTGACTTGGGATAACGTCGTTGGTGATGGTATGCGTTGTGGGTAGTTTATCTTTGCGAAATTATGTAATGATAGATTGGTCGATTTGTTGAATTTGAACTTGAAGCAATGTAGGGTTTGAGCCATGTAGCAGTAGATGACATAATTATGTTCACGTGAACCCCCGTTTTTGTGAACCCCCTTTCTCCAAAATGTGAACCCCCCTCAAAATTGCATCTTTAAAATGTGAACCACTAATTGTATTCCACGTTTCTCAAAAGCGTTAACCCCCCTCCTAAAAGCTGGGCGATGTTCACGCATTACAAGGAATGCCAAGGAAAGCTGATTTGTACAGATGTACCCTTGTCTATTAAGTGATTACTAAAGGACTCAGAAACGCATGTATAAAAAAAATATTTGTATAAAGCATTTCTATCATCCAGATCAATTATCTCGGAAACTAGATATAAGTCATATACAAATAAATTAACAGGTATTCTCAGATCCACTAAGAAACAGTATTATAGCAGTTTACTCGTACAGTTTACTCGTTAGAAAAAAAATGACATTGCTGGCACATGGAAAGTACTTAAAACTGTAATGGGAACACCTCGCTTAGGAAATCACTACCCAGATCAGTTTGTAAATAATGGCTTGACCATTAGTAATAATGAAGATGTAACGAACATGTTTAACAATTATTTTATTAATGTCAGTCTGGAGCTGTCAAAGGATATAATGGCACCAACAAATGTTTCTATTTGTGACTACCTAGAAAACAGAAATAATCAAAATTTATTTCTAACTCCAGTTAACGAAAAGGAAGTTATCCGAGCTGTGAACAATTGGGAAAGTAAAATATCCACAGATTGCGAAGACATAAGTATGCATTTGGTCAAAAAATTATTAACTCCATTGCAAAACCTATCACTTATATTTGTAATCTATCTTTCGCTACTGGAGTTTTCCCGGAGAAAATAGCAAAGGTTATTCCACTCTTTAAGTCTAGGGATAAGTATATGTGCACTAATTATAGGCCTATTTCACTATTACCACAATTCTCAAAAATATTTGAAAAATTGTTCAGTTCTCATTTAGATACCTTTATTACCAAACACAAACTAATAAACCCAAGCCAATATGGATTTCAACAAAGTATGTCAACATATCACGCACTAATAGATCTTGGTGATGGAATAACCCAATCATTGGATGCAAAAAAATATGCTATTGGTGTTTTTATTGATTTAAAAAAGGCATTTGACACTGTCAATCACAAACTGTTAAGTAAAAAAATGGAATTTCTTGGTATCCGTGGTGTGGCATTTAACTGGTTAATTAGTTATCTAGAAAACAGAAAACAATTTGTGTCTATTAACAAATTTAATTCTGCTGTGCGCAATATCTCATGTGGTGTCCCACTGGGTTCGCTCTTGGGCCCCAAACTAATTCATTCTATACGTTAATGATATGTGTAACATATCTAACCTAGTAAAATACATTCTCTTTGCAGATGATACTACTATTTTTTACGCAAATAGTAACATCAATAAACTAAACGAAACAGTGTAACGTACTGGACCAAATGTATACATGGTTTGCAGTAAATAAATTAACTCTGAACATATCTAAAACCAATTATATGTTATTTGGAAATCGTATGCTCAACAAAGATGTTAATATAAAAATACGAAATGTTAATATCGAAAGAGTAAGGGTCACCAAGTTTTTGGGTGTGTTTATTGATGATCTACTAAATTGGAAAGCTCATATAAAATACGTACAATCAAAGCTTTCAAAAAGTACTGCTATAATGCATAGATGCAGTCATCTACTTGATAGAAATAGTAGACGTGTTCTATACAGTTCTCTCTTTTTGTAGTATTTAAATTACTGTGCAGAGATATGGGGAAACATGTACCCAACAAATACTAAGTGTATTTTCTTATTACAAAAAAGAGTAATCCACATTATATTTGGTTCAAGACTGTTGGATCATACAAACTCACTTTTCCAACAATTACATGTTCTGAAATGTCCAGATATCATAGAACTGAAAATATTATTATTTATGTACAAAACTTACTACAGCTGTTTGCCATCAAATATTCAGTGTTTGTTTACTAGACGGGAATAGACTCAATGCGAGCTAATCATGACTTAGAACGACAGAGAGTCTGTTCTACCATGCGATCAATGTCTCTTTGTGTAAAGGGAGTGCAATTATGGAATTCTCTATGTGATCATTTAAAAACTACTAATACTATTACTGAATTTAAGCATAAATGCAAGAACCTTTTATTTAAGAAATATCTAGTTGTGGAAATCTAAACAAAATCATACACAAATGTAATCATGCCATTGAGGAAACTACAATATGTGTAGAGATGTGTACTTATCACATACTTTAAATTTTGAAGATGCACATATTCCATTACATGTTTTCAATTATTGTAGCTGGATGGTTATATGAATAGCAAATTCAATTAATATAATATTGATGTGTCAATATATATGTTCCTATGTATGTGTATGTGTGTATATATATGTATATATGTGTGTATATGTATGTATATGTGTGTATACATATAGGTATATATATATATACCTATATGTATACACACATATACATACATATACACACCCATATATATGTCAGGGGTAAATTTTACAAAAAAGTCAATGACTTCATATTTACCCCCTTAAAACATTGTATTGTATATTCTCACTTGTATATATATATATTGTTATTGTTATCAATGTTCTGAATAAACGTTCATTCATTCATTCATTATCACTGAAAGTATGAGAGCCTGGTTGAGGGGTCTGTCTCCAATGCCATGTGTGAAAAGGGCGGTCACTAGAGGAATGTGTGTCAAAGGACCATTGCCTCCAATTAGCCATGCAGAAGGACTTCACACTATCCCAGGCTCTCCTGTTATGTAAATGCATGGGGTAACAAATCTATACATGAAGCCAGTTTTATACCAAATGTAAAATTATGAGTCCTAATTATAGTCACTCAGAGGTGACAGATGCAGACAAAATACTGGTGAATGAACAGGGTGACGATGATTTAACAATTATGAGCACATAAATTAAGCCATACAAAATAATAATTTCGATGAATCATTGTATTTAACCAATACACAATAAAGTTTAGCTTCATCTATTTTAAAATGTGCGTGCTGATGAGAAATAGTGTAATTGTGTGGCTGTATCGTTGCCGAAATACTGTAGTTGCTAATTGCATGTTTGTAGATCTCAGAAAGGGATGCCTTATCGGTGATGAGGAGGCAAGAGTGTGTGAAGGGCTTTTATTATCAATAGGTTTACTTTTTGTTTCGTACAGTTGTAAAATACAGTTAGTGTTTCCTGGAGTCAGTATGGTGTAGAGGATACGGTACTTAACTGTTTGACACCTAGAATTTAATTCGTATTCCACAAGAGGACAATCATTTTTTCTAATCTTCTCTTTACAAGGCATGTTTTATGAAGGTTTGTTAAGTTACTAACTTAATTATGTTTATGATAAATTGTGGAACTTTTGCACACCTATCAGATCATTATAATATAATTGATCAATATAATATAATTGAGTGAAAACCAGATTGTAAATGTCACACTTTAACTGTTTATTCTGAAAAATAACTTGGGCACACACACTCCTCGGTGCCTCGTTTATTATATTAATATGAACATATTAAAAACAATTGCACACACGACGAAGGGTTTCGAGTAAATAATTCAGTTATGTAAATTAACAATATACTATCACTGCGTGTTGGTTATTATGTATACAACTGGGTGTAAATTAGGCTTAATCAGGCAACAAAATGGGACAAATCTCCACAGACCACATATGAGACCCACTTTGTGTGCAAGCGCACCCCCAAAACGACCTCGTTATGGGCCTGCTGGTGATGCTAATGTGGTGTTTGTATATAAGATGAAAGAATATAACACGAAACCACATGGTCCACAAATCTCACACCCACTTCGTTGTTCTTCAAGTTAGAAATGTAACCTTCTGCATTATGAGCCCCAACGTGAACGTGTGGGGCCCTCTGCACTGTGAAAAAATATAACCCCATATGAATTTGTGGCGCCTCCTGGAGTGTGAATTGGTAAAATGTGAACCCCCATTGTGTAAAGCTGGGTACGGGCCTGTGTGCTGGTGGGAGTACAAATCCGTCAAATTTGTGCAGCGTTAAAAAAATTGTTTTGCGTGAACTACTTACGAAAATAGACCAACGGAATCCAAATCTCTACGTAAAACTAAACTTCTAAAGACGCCTAGACTTAGTCTTAGACTTAGGTTAGCCTAGGACTAGGTCAAAAACCGTGCGTCCTGTCTGCGCTGTAAATCGGTCTATGATCAGAACGTGTCAAGTGAATCAGTGCAAGATCAGGCAGTGTATTAAAACATTAAGAACGCGATATTTATTTCAGTATTACAACACGTTTTTGACCTGCCAGTACTAGTAGACCGAGTAGTAGTATAGTCACCTACTCGGTTTCTGCCCTCTCTGAGTTTCTGCCTCATTACGATTATATAGCTGGATCTCATATTAAATGCATCTTTAGTCAGATATATCGGACACAATGAGCAAAGGACATCTACAAATTTGTAACAAAGTTATTTGTCTCAAGTTAAAACGAGGCAGGTTTTGACAGGTATTTTGATAGCGAACGCAGACCACATGACTACAGACAGTGCACCACATCGGTGACGGTAATGTAAACAACCATAATATTAAAATTTATCGGGCGAAATTGTAAGCAATTATTCACCCTAATCACCACACGAAAGTTATTGAAAAGCCCGTGGAGTTTATACAGTGAATGCGTTACGATTTGTCACACATTGATGATTTTGAACACTATGAGGCAGAAACGGAGTGAGCCACTTCCGTTTGGCGCGTGAAGTGATTATCGTCTTACGAATATTGTGGTAGTCACCAGATGGCAGCACTGCTCATCGCCACCCACCCACTACTGCACACCAATACTCCTGCCCTGTATATAAACCCCAACCACACCCATACTAAGCGCGCCACTCCGATCCACCCGAGCAAGACTTCCTACTTCCGATGTGCTGGCTTAGGATCAACGGCGATCACAGAACGCAACGCAGCAACCGAACATAAAGAGCGAGCCACGTAAGTTACCACTTATTAAGTTATTAACCGTTCCCTCTTTACCACAATATTATTGTAAGTATTTCACTAAAAACAACTTATTTGACGCTTCGTTTGCATGCCATTGATGAAATAAGTGGTTCTGATTAATAATATTGATACGTTGATGAACGATTTCAAAAATTATTGGTAAAAACTGCATATTATGCTTGCGTAAGGCAGAAATCGAGTAGTCAAATATACCACCTGATTGCTGGCACAAATTTTCCGGTGCTTGATGCTTGATGTAATAATCCCTTTAGGCTTTACATCTGTTCACAGCTAAACTGGGATTTGTTCGGTGCGTAACGTCAGGGCAGTCGAACAAAATGGGAAAAAATCGTGTAGAAGGATGTTCAAAATAAAGAAGAAAAAACAACGAAAACCAACGAAAAACAAACAAAAGCGCAAATAAAAACAAGTGGTGCACTATATACATAAGTTTTGTAGCTTTAGTTTAGAGGACGTGGACGCCATGCAAGAGTTACATTTCACGGTCGTGAGTATAAAACTTACTTCATACACGTTTGCTGTCCAATACCCAAATTTGTATTATCCTTGCTTTGCAATGAACCATTCTGTCAACATTCTGTCAACATAAATGATGTTATTTACTTCCACCATGAAAAATATATATCCGGTGAGTGTGTTTACAGTTAACCGTTACAACAACAGATGGAATTACCTAAACTCTTTCGCGATAATCGTGTCATTTATTTAGTGTGTTTAAGCTAATTTGCAGAAAGTTCCTTTGCGACAACTATGTTATATATTAATGTGTTCATATATGAAAATGTATGTTTCATTGATCATCTTTTCGTATTATGGCAGACGGCTACTTTCAACAATGGCCAATGCGTATCAAAACATCTACAGACTACAGTAATGTGCCCTAATTTGGGCAAATACTTATACATCAAGAATAAATAAACTTAATATTTAAAAAAGCAATCAGAATAATTACCAATTCTCATTATCTTGCCCACACAGATAATGTATTCAAGAAAACCAACTTAGTAAAACAAAATGACATATCTAAATATCAGCTGGGTGTGTTTATGTACCAATTTAATAACCATATGCTTCCAACCAGTATGTTAAACCTTTTTAATAAGAACTATTGATATATATAGACATAACACCAGGACGTCCACATGCTATTGTATACCTCTGGTTAGAACTAGCATAACTAAATTCTCTGTTAAATACATGGGTCCAAAATTCTGGAATTCTCTGACAACTGAAATTAAACAGTCAGTAGCAGTATACCGATTCAAAAAGAAACTTAAACATTCGTAGTTGTCCCTTCATCAAGAAACTTAACTAATTCCATTAATATCACCAGTTTTATGTTAATTAAGTTTATTAAATAACTTAGATTCTTGAATTGTTTGTCTATACTAAATATTTACCTGCATTTAAACAAACCTAGTTAAGTACGTTAAAAGTTAAAGTGTTCAAAAGTTATATTGTTTAGGCATTTACTAGTTAAATAATTGTATTCTCATTAATGACATTATTGTTTTTAAATAATAGTTATTGTTTAACATTACATTTGTTTTGTCATGGATGGTTTCGCTATAAGCCCTTGCAGGTTTCTTAGGAATCTCCTTAGTTGCACTATAATACTATACTGTATTACTTTGTTTTGTATCTTTGCAACTTAAATAAACTTATTATTATTATTATTATAAAACGCCTACTTTCAAAAATAATTATAAAATGTTACCAGTATTGATGAAGCATATTAGCAAATGTTTACATTGAAATGTAAATCCTATGAAAAATAGTAATAATAATGATACATTATAATAATTAATTGTTATTATTATTATAAATACGGGAAATGGTTGTAGTGCCTAGGTAAACTAGGTGTTTGGTATATTTTAATGACGTGGATATATTTGTATATTGCTACTTTTAAAGTTTAAATTAAACTAGTTCAAGGCCCAACTTTCCTTTACACCATTACATTCAAACCTGGAGAAGGACCTATACGTAGGAAAAATAACACATAAGCCATGGCATCGCGCGATAACAAACTTGAGTAGGTCTACGATTTGACTTTAAAAAATTAAATGGTCACTATGATCCCAGTAGGCTAGTCCGGTTTTTAAACAGGTTGTTCGATTGTGACATGCATGCTAGACTCGTTGACTGTGGAGCAAAGAGGGTCATTCGTACCCCCGCTGAGACAAAAGTTCCGCTTTGTTTCTGCATAGCCAGACCATTCATGAAGGGTCAGGCGAAGGAGGACTGATGGGATGAAGGTGGCTGTTTGTTGTGAGCCTTTGGGGGATGCGCTTGGAGGTGTAAAAGTGCACCACTCCAAAGTTCCAAAAGAAACTACACCACAGGCCTGCACGCCAGTCCCAAAAATATCTATCACGAAAATTATATGAAAAAGAATAAATATCTGCCAACTAACATGATTAAATAGGCCTACTATATCGATAAGTTTATCGGCGGTAGCGCCTGCATTTCATAGTACATGTATACTTAAGTAAAACATACAAATTTGAATAAAATATACACCATTAACAAATAATAAGTAAAATATATAAATGAGTAAACCAAACTAATAAGTTAAAAGATTAAAAAAATAGAGCAAAATAAATCAAATAAATATGTAAAAAGATATATAATATAGTTACTATTTTACAACATATAGGGATTTTGTGACGAGCAGGACCAGTAAAAATTTCTCTACTTACTTACTTACTTGTGCCCATCGTCCCTCCTGGGGCATAGGCCGTCGACAGCAGCTCTCCAGAGTCCTCTGTCCTGGGCTCTTGTTTCAAGCTGTCTCCAAGTGTGTCCTGTCTTCTTGGTGTCCACCTGGAGGTCCCTTCGCCGCATGTTCTTTGGACGACCTCTTTTTCTCCTGCCTTGTGGGTTCCATGTCAGAGCCTGTCTGGTGATAGTTGATGCTGGTTTCCGGAGCGTGTGACCAATCCATCCCCATCGTCTTCTTCTTATTTCATCTTCGGCAGACAGTTGGTGTGTCCTCCTCCACAAGTCAATGTTGCTGATGGTGTCTGGCCAGTGGGTCTGGAGGATTCTTCTTAGACAGTTGTTGATGAAGGTCTGTACTTTCTTGGTGGTGGTGTTAGTTGTCCTCCATGTCTCTGCTCCATACAGTAGGACTGACTTCACGTTGGAGTTAAACAATCGGATCTTTGTGTATAATGACAACACTTTGGAATTCCAGATGTTCTTGAGCTGTATAAATGCTCCTCTCGCCTTGCCAAGCCTCGCTCTAACCTCCGCGTCTGTGCCACTTACCCTGCTTGTCGATGATGCTACCCTGGTATGTGATGGCCTCTACATATTCAAGTGCACTCCCTTCCAGTGTGACTGGCTCAGTGCTGGCTGTATTAACCTTGAGGACCTTTGCCTTTCCTTTATGTACGTTGAGGCCCACTTGTCAGGAGATGGCTGCCAGTTCAGTGGTCTTCTCCTGCATCTGTAGGACAACAGTGCCAGATCGTCAGCAAAGTCCAAGTCCTCCAGTTGCGTCCACAGTGTTCACTGGATTCCATTTCTTCTCTGGGTTGTGCATGTCTTCAGTATCCAATCGATGGCCAGGAGAAAGAGGAACAAGGAGAGCAGGCAGCCTTGTCTAACCCCAGTCTTCACTTCGAAACGGTTTGTTTGCTGTCCTCCATGGATTACTCTGCAGCCTGTTCCTTCATAACTGTTCTTAATCAGGTTGACCAGTTTGGTTGGTATGCCATAATGTTGTAGTAGTTTCCACAGAGTCTCCCTGTCTGTCTACGCTGTCAAACGCCTTTTCGTAGTCAACGAAGCTGGTGTAGAGCGAGGAGTTCCACTCCAAGGATTGCTCTACTATGATGCGCAGTGTTGCGATCTGATCTACGCATGATCTGTTCGGGCGGAATCCATCTTGCTGATCTCTCAGCAGTGGGTCGACTGCAACTTTCATTCTCCCCAAGATGATCCTGTTGAACACTTTCCCTGGCACTGACAGAAGTGTGATTTCTACGTAGTTGGAACAGTTGCTGAGGTCTCCTTTCTTGGGGAGTTTTATGAGGTATCCCTCTCTCCAGTCTGATGGCACCTCTTCTTTTTTCCAGATCTTTCCAAAGAGAGGGTACAGTAGTTCCGCAGAGATGTCTGTATCTGCCTTGAGTGCTTCTGTTGGAATCTCGTCCGGTCCTGCTGCTTTGTTATTCTTCAGCTGCTTTATGGCCCTCCTGATTTCTTCCTTGGTATGCTTGTCACACTTGATGGGTAGGTCCGCTTCTGCTGGCTGTATGTCTGGGGGGTCCGGTGGGGCAGGTCTGTTCAAAAGTTCTTCAAAATGTTCAGCCCATCTGTTGAGCTCAGTTCCCTTAATGATATTTCCTTCCTTGTCTTTAACTGCATGGTCGTTCTGGCTTGTTGTACTTGCCTGATAGTTTCCTGATGGTGTCTCATATTTCCGCTGCCTGCAGCTTGCTCTGCCTCTTCTGCCAGGCTGTCAATGTAGTTGCGCTTGTCTGTTTTTACACTCTTCTTTACTTCTCTGTTGGCTTCTATATGCTATCCCTGTGCCTTTGCCTTTGCTGCTCTTGTTCGACTGTAATTTCTCTACAGTTACACTTATATTTTATCATATTATTGTCAATATCAAGAACCCGTTTTCTGAAGCCATAAACATTTTGCGCAATAGGGCGACAAATTAGTATATAGCGTTATTTACAAACATATTATTCGCACTGTCCTAACGGTGGCATTCTAGGATCCGACTATTCTTATTGTAGTATGCGACTTTAAGTTTTAAACAGGTGTCCTTGCTGAAATGTACCCAGAGTTCGGAAGAGTAAATTAAACAACACTATGCATGGAACAGATGTAGTTTAACACCGATGGAACAGTTATTAGTGCTGTGAACGTTGCAGATGCGTGCAATAAAATATAGTAATAATGCTAAGATGTAAATGGTAAAATGTTGAACATTGAACGTATGGGGCAGAATGCCCAAGTATCAGTGAGGTAAAAAAAAACACTGGATGGAAAAAATATATACCTGTGAATGTGAAACGCACTGGATGGAAAAACTATGGATGGGAAAAGAAACTATAGATGTGAATGTGAGTACATGAGTGATCAAGGTATGGCTATGCATACGATTATTTATGCGACACTGAACGTAGAAACTGTCAATACATTAAATTAATCTATGGTAATGAACTAGTTAATGCATCCGACGTATCAGGAATATATCTAAAACATTTTCCCGAAAAAAAGTAGGCGTATCGCCCCACCCTACTATATTAATTGATCAAAACACTGAAATGCAAGCACCTGTACTTTCTGCAGATAACAGAACACCTGCCTGTGAACAGACGTTACAGTAGCACTCTGAGAACGAGCGTAATGTCTGTGTTGGACACAAACATGTCACGAAACACTGGCACTAACTCTTCCGTTATGTTCATTTTATGGTGGCAAACCCACTGGAATTTACAGTTATGTCACGGATATATTATACTACATACTGGCCACTTTTTGTCTGGAACAGACGACTAAAACTATTGATCCGTTCGTGTAATAGCAGTGGACAGCTGGTGACATCTGGGCATTTAAACAATGTTTATGCGTGTTGACGAGGCATTGAGAGGCTGCATTGCTTCACCCAACAACCAGCATATTAATAGTACTATAAAAGTAGCGTTGGTGAATTATATATATATATATATACATATACATATATATATATATATAATGAATTCCTGCATATATGGTCGATTCTCACGAAACCTAGACACATTTGGGTTATTTAATTAAATTACCCGCCATTCAAACATAATTTAAAGGATACGCACAACAAATACGCCATACGATGTGTAATAAATGTGGGCAAACAATATCTAAAAATGGTTGCGCAAGTATGAGTGACTAATTTTTGAGAATAATTTTCGTCTATACTATTTAACCGATACCTTAAGCAAAACGTAACTTTCCATGTGCATTGAACATAGAAAGAAACATGCTTTATTACAATATTAAATATTAAGTTTTACAATAGATTACATATGTATACATGAATGTTTAATGTGTAATACCAGTCAAATTTTGCCGCAGACATCTTTCTCCAAAAAAACATCAAAATGATCAGAAAATGCGATACCACATGAAAGCCTTTATTTTACAAACAATTCAGTCACATATATACATTAGTAATATATCTGTGACATACATATTGCATTTAGGTTAGTTTACACGTGATCAAATAGAAATGCTTCGAACCACAAACCTGGATGAGATACAACTTCCTAATCGATATCCGCAAATACGATGCCAGGCGAAACGCAGTTTGTCTTGACATACAATAACACACTAATGTCTTTTAACAGTAAAACCCCGAGCTTCAGATCGACACTTATGCAAGGCCATTATAACTGTGGTATCACTGGTATTTAAATATAACTTTAATATCTTTAGAAACATTATTTAAATAATTAATATTAATAATAATTTTTAATAATAATTGTGTTTTATGTTTGTAATAATTGTGTTTTATGTCGTGCATATACTAAACATTAAAGTGCCTATGACAAGATTGTAGCTATTTTTGCCATTATTCTAAATGAAAAATCTAAACCCAATTCATTAGGTGGTTTTTGGTGAATAAAATGTGTGAATATATATATTTTAAAGAAGTTTGACTTTACCGCTAGGAAACGAGACTTTCCTTTCGAGTAGGAGGTTAACCGGAAATGACGTGAACGGGGGAAGCGTATGTCCACTGAGCCATTGTTTGCGTTGTATCGTCATTTGTCGAATGGTTGTTCGTCTTCTTCTTATTGATTAATTTTAAATATGCCTAAGCGTTGTGTCGCAGCCAATTGTTCCAATACATCAAAAGACAAAGTTAGTTTATTAAAATTTCCAAAAGACAGCCTTTTACGTCGTAAGTGGATCCAACAGGTGAAACGCACCAGCGCCTGTTGGAATGGGCCGGCGTTAGATAACCAGAGCTGTGTGTTGTGTTCGAGTCATTTCACCGATGATTGTTTTGACCAAACTCCTGCTCTTAAACTTTCCCTTGGTTGTAAAGTTCAGCATCACCGTGTACTGTTGGAGAATGCAGTCCCGACTATTTTTCAAAGATCCAAAAATGACGCAGTCTCGTCCCCTACATCAACTAGTCGACACAGTCACCGTTTTCCGACTAAAACCAGGTCTGTGGTCGAAAAAAGAAACAAGATACAGGTATGTATTTCAGTGATAATGGTGTAATACATCGAACTGTAATTAAGATAATTTAACAATAACATGGACTGGACCCCGACATTGAAATGGTCGGTGAAATCGAGGCAGTTCATTATAATGTTGTGATTTACACAGCGTAGATAGTATGCACGCTTTTGGGCAGTAGGTGTTTTACGAGATTTGGATTTCGTCGGTTTATATCAGTAACTACGTCACTCAAAACAACTTAGCTAACATTTTGTTGCACAAATTGGACAGAACAGGTTTTAGAGATTTACCTCATAGATATATTACGGAAGAATTTGTTGTTGTTTTTGGCTAAAAGTAAAATTGCATAACACATTAGATAGCACGAATTTGACTGACGCAAGTATAATTTTTAGAGTTATAGTGAAGATTATGGTTAGAGTGTGTAGGCTTACCTATAAAGTCGGCTGTAATGTGTATACAATGTAATATAAACTAAATTATAAGCAATGCCTTTACTGTAAATTGTAATTAGTTGTTCTACATTTGGCCAGATTCTCGAGCAAGCAATAGCCGAACAAGCGAACCCCTCCTGTGATTTCCCAGCCTCTCCAGTAAGTATATGTACTCCAAATATGTAAGTATATGTACTCCAAATACTGCACTGTGTGTGAGTGTTATTAATAATAAATTTGAAATAATATATAGGTAATAGTGATAATGTAAGAAATTATTTGAAAGAAACTGAATTTTTTTTAAATAATTACCTTGTTTCCCAATTTCGTTTTCTTCTTGTCATTTTATGTACTTGTATTTACTTGTACTTGTTTACATGTAACACGTTGTTGTTATAGGGCCAAGCTGATGTTGCTTGTCAGGTACAATTACCACTACCATGTAGAAATGTAGGGATATCTGTAATGATCAAAGGGAAGTCAAAAGGTAACTAACTTGAAGCCAGACTCGCATAATGCATTGAGTCCATAATAGAATATTCATAATGTGACACTTGTCATATATTGCGTTGTAATGTTATGTGTAGATTTGTAAAGTTTGTATGCCATAAGTTGCATTGCTATGTGTAGTGTAGATCCTTTCTTGTGTATCTGAGAGATGACAGACGTTTAAAACAGGGCTTCATAGTATAGTAGACACTATAGTATCCTGCGCGGGCCGGGCTTTGGGCCCACGAGCCAGGCCAAGCCATGCCTCTTGTAAATTTTGCGGGCCGGGCCAGACTTGGGTATACATTTTGCGGGCCGGGCCGGACCTAGGCTGACAAATATTTAATTCTGCGGGATGGGCTGGCCTGGGACCAATATGTTCAAGTCTGCGCCGGGGCATGGAACATATTCTGAATGTAATAACACTATATATTATGTAACATATTGATTAAAATATAATTATACAGTAATATAACTGATTAAAATAATAAATATGTGTGTTATTTTGCAGCCACACAAACCATGTCATTAGTTACTTGTACCATCATGACGCAAACTGATGACACAAGCAGATCGCAAGATCAAGACATGTATACAAGTAGCGATTCCGAAGAGGATGAAGACGATGATTATATGTCCGCACAGCACATGTCATCAGACAGTGAATCTGACCACAGAGCAGACAGCCTCGACGTTGAGCAGCCTTGCATGGAAAACAAACCGTCTGTACACAAGGAAACAAAATATATAATTTTCTGGACATCGTTGCTCCAGCTCATATCTGTGTTGCTGTTTTGAATGTGGCTCAAGGGCACTACAAACATCTACAATTGAGATCGGAACCATGCTAATTATAACTTTCACCTGTAATGATTGTGGCAAACGGCACCAGTGGCACAGTCAGTCCTATATTGGTAATCTTCCTGCAGGGAATATTCTTTTGTCTGCTGCAACACTGTTTGCTGGTGCTACCATCGGGAAAGTTCTCCGGGTCTTGTCCCATTTGGGTGTAAAGGCAATTACAGCTAGAACATTCTTTCGGCACCAGTCTAATGTCCTGCAGTCGACCATCCGTCGTGTTTGGATGGAACGTCAACAGTGGATGTTTGCCACCCATCAAGCAGAAGGAGAGGACCTGGTGTGTGGTGGAGATGGAAGAGCTGACAGCCCTGGCCATTCTGCCAAGTTCGGGACATACACACTGATTGATCTAAACAACAAGGCTGTCCTTGATGTCCAGCTTGTGCAGGTTTGCTAATTCACATACACACGTACGCATGAATGCACGCACACACGCAAGATATGTCAAGACAGACGCACGCACGCATGCACGCGCGCGCACACACGAAATGTCACCATTATATACCCATAATATTGTTTAATATTATTAGTAAAAGTTTAATGTGGCTAATTGGCAATAAAATGTTTTGATATCTTAGAGCAACCAAGTAGGCGGCAGTTATCACATGGAAATGATGGGACTGAAGCAGTCACTCCAGTTGCTGGAAGATAACTGTCTAACTGTTGGAGAAATTGTGACAGATAGGCACGTGTCTATTACAAAGATGATGCGAGTGGATTATCCGTGGATAAAGCATGTTTATGATATTTGGCATGTTGCTAAAGGTACGTACAGGAATACCGGTATCTTGGTTTAAATAATTAAGTTATTTTTAATGAGCAGCATGATGTATGTCGACATTCTTTGGTTTGCTAGTCCAACATATACATGGCCATTGTAATTACTGTCATTGCAGGAGTTGTTGTGAACTGAATAGCACAGGTACTTGTTCAACTTTACATAATGTTTATTATGTAGTCTAACACTAGCATGTGTGTATCTCGATAGGATTCAAGAAGAAGCTACGTGCCTTAGCTAAAACAGCAGATGGAGCACCTCTGAACCTGTGGATCTCCAGCATAGTGAACCACTTATATTGGTGTGTTATGTCGACACCGCCGGGGGATGGAGATGTGTTGCTTGCAAAATGGTGTTCCATTGTGGATCATGTGCAAAATATACATGACGGTTTCGGTGAACCATTTCCACAATGTGTCCACGGCCCTCTAGAAGGGAGAGAGCGGCAGAAACCCTGGCTTGAGCCTGGTATGTTTCGCACACATGTGTATAATGTGAAAGTGTAATAGTTTATTTCTCCTCTGCAAAGAAACAGACAAGCTTCACCAGAAATACCTACAAAATGTAGCACACTTTGAATTGTTGCTTTTATTTACCAAAAGATATTGAGTGAAGTATTTGCAGCTAATTCTTCTGACTACTTTACATTCTTATTAATTACATCCATGTAGGTACAAAAGCTGCAGTAGACTTGGAGAAACTAGTGGAGAACAAAAGGTTTCTGGCAGACATCAGGAAGTTATCCCATGGTCATCAAACATCTTATGTTGAAGCGTTTCACAGTCTTGTGACTTGTTTCGCCACAAAGAGGCTCGTCTTTTCATACACTGGAATGTTGTGCCGGTAATTGTTGCTACAAATGATCCATATTGCCTGCATAGATTTGTTTTATGTTGACTGGATGTAGTCAAGAGGACTTGTTGGCAAACAGTTGTTTCTAAAATAAATTTGTGATGACTAAGATTACACATAATTAAAACGCCGTATCAATAAATCCAGGGGACGGCAAGAGCATATCCCTATAAAAAAGATTTGCAGTAAGTACGTGCCTGTCAGTTACAAAACATGTCAGAATAATTTTCTTACCATCCAGGACCATTCTGACAGCCTTGCATTTCAACGAGAATGTGGGAAGACAGCAGAGCACTACGCAGCAGGGAGAACTCATGTTTAGTATACACTACCCCAAATACAAACTCGGTGGCTACATAGTGAGGAAGGTCCTCGAAGATCCAACATTTGGTAACGCAATGCTGGATTAATTCTTACTGACATACTCAACAATATCATCTTATACAGTGTACTAACACATGTAGCTACTATAAAAAAGATGCAAGGCATACATAGCCAATCGTCTTGATTGAATATAAAAGTGGCAACTGTCATTGATGAATGTTTGAAAAATGTCTTGCAACCTTGTGTAACGTCCAAAAGAAGGTCAATATGAAACTGACAAGTCATGTGCTTATCTACATCATGCTTACATTCCACTTATATCATAACAGAAGCTTTGTTTCTATTGCCCTCCACAAAACAGAACTGTTGTAGCATGCATGCATATTACGTCATCCACACTGTACAGGTCAACATATATTTTCATGTTACTACAAAATTATTACAGAACATCACTACATATAATTCGAGATATTTATTGTTAAGAAGAATGCGCTGCTTTTACAGGATATGTTGATGATTTGATGGAAACCTTGGTAGATGTGTGCACCAGTGCTGATTTGGATGAGGACATCCCGGCATTAGCTGAGCCACCACCACTGAATGCAGACTTTGTCAAACCAAACAAAGCTGACGCTGTGCATGCTCATGTTACAAGGTTTCACAACGGTGTGTGAAGAAACGCTTGGTGTGTCTCATTTAGGGGTCAATATTACTGTCTGCTTCCTGGAATCCAGTGAAATAAGCTGATGGAAAGGTTTGATGGATTGTCTTAACCGCACATGATGGAAGTGGAACTCGAATCTTCCTACCCAAGAACTGGTAGCACCATCGAATGAACTGTCTGCATGCTGTATATCTCTTCCATCTAAAACGTGATATGTTTTGTTTTAAATACATGTTATGGTCAGTTTCTATTCACATCATATTTATGCATGTTCATGCATACATTGGAGAGAGGAGGCAGCAAGA
This sequence comes from Paraescarpia echinospica, assembly GCA_020002185.1. Classification (NCBI taxonomy): domain Eukaryota; kingdom Metazoa; phylum Annelida; class Polychaeta; order Sabellida; family Siboglinidae; genus Paraescarpia; species Paraescarpia echinospica. Next base: position 58,290,556 of record CM034536.1, read on the forward strand.
CGGGGGTAAGGCTTCAACAGCTACATGTTGAATCAGGTTGAATTATGTATATTCCAGGGAACAACGTTACATATATTTGTAGTTTTATATAGGCCAGCAATAGGTGCGATTAAGAGTGTAGTGGAATTTGTTGTAACTGAATCGTGAGTGACTTGATGAATGCATGTGAAGTGAGTAGGTGTTACTCTACTTGAATATGTAAATAAAATAACTTACTCATTTCCATGAAAATCTATTGGCCCATATTGTTGCCTGTATTGCAAATATGCAGTATGTATGACATGCTCGTTCAGGCAGACTGCCGCAAAGCCATCATGCTGGGTGATGCAGGTCACGCCTGGCTGACTCTGCATAATGTCTGCCACTCGCATCTGTTCCTTGCAGCAGACACACTCTTTAACAGTTAGTCTAGGCACACAGTGGCCACAGCTGCACCTAAAATAAATTGTCACGATGTGTTTTGTGTCACAATCTAAGTACATGTAAATCAAGTTTAGTAAGGAATGTTGTTCATGTTCCTATAATCTGAAATCTGTTTTTGAATAAAATATTGACATAATACTAGTAAACAAGCATTGACCTTGTTTTGGGCATGCCGGAAACGTCTGATTTTTTTCGTCATTCGATTATCGCAATTTACTTAACATAATTTGTATAACCATTTGTTTAAACTTAATCTATGAAAAAACTTTTAATGATTTAGAATATCTGCCTGTTGAGCACCAACTTTATTCAGATTGTTGTGAAAACGGCATATCCTGTTACGTTGCCGATTTTGTGTCCTCAACTAGTCTAGTAGAGTAAGTGCGTGCGAACTCTAACATATATGAGTTCATATACTCACGAACTGAAAATTAAACTTTTCTAACAGTTTATTTGCAGAAATTTGACAAAATATGTATTACAGATTTACCACATAGAAAAAACTTATATCTTACAAAAGAATTTGATCAGGTTTTGTTAAAACGGCAAAAACGATAGGACGCACGATTTGTGCCCCCACCAGTATAAATGATGATCAAGCGCGGCCTTCTTTATTTTGCGAACGTTCTTAATATATACACGACGAACTGTGCATTGCCAACATCGCAGAGATTATATACCACTGCAAATATAATGTATTGTAGAATACATTATGTAGTTGCGGTTATTACCATTCTGTGTTCTGCAGTCGATCGTCTTCGACACTGTGACTGGAAGAACATTCCTGCTTGGTATTGCCAGCACGTTCGCCAACAACGTCGTCTAAAGACAAATACGGTTCATACCTGTAGGGTTTTATTTTTCCTACAGGACTAACATCATGACAACGTTCCTCAACATCCTCGATTTCAGACAATTCCAGACTTGAATCAGAATCATCAGATTCGCGAAGGTCGATGTCTTCCTGACTGCACTCGGCCATGTATATTAATATAGCTCTCCTTGAACAAATTCCCCCGCTGACGTCACAACATGGCGCGACTGGTTCAGAAGAACCTAGCGACGTCGCTGCGTATCATCACATTTAGTCTCAACTATTACAAATGTGTGTGCAAAGTCGTGGTTTGTACTGTTGTGAAAGTATCTTATTTGGCTAATAGATGCTTTTTACAAAACAAATAGAACTTATAACAATCTTGTCATAGGCACTTTAAGCTGTGTTTTTATAAAACATAATATACTGACCTTATCATTAATGCTTGTCATCATAAATTGTAGGTTAATAGCAGCACGTGTTGTTTATGCATTCTCTTTCATGCGTTTCGCGGGGTATCAGTTATTTCACAAACACCGTATTCTTGCTTTATTTTGTTAGTAACGCCAAATTTCACCAACGACGAGAACCGACGTGCAATAGCAGTAGCATGGAAACACACCAAGAACGTGAAGCTCATCGAGGTGAACTCTGCAATGGATTTGTTCTAACACGAATTCACTGACGACGTCGTGTACTTTGGTGAACACTCAAGGCAATGGCTGGAAGCGGGCGAAGGAAAAAGCCGTGCGAAGTTGTGCTCCGTGCTATAAAGAGTTAGCGGAAACTGCGGTGAAGAAAAGAGTAGCGTTGTGGGCAAAACAACCTACAACCACTTCGTTACAAAGGAAACCAAGATGACGGTTGTCCGTGCATTCTCCATGTCAATCAAAGCCAGCTGTGGCATCTTCAGTTCATGGAACACCACCACACTTCAACAGTCTCATGACCGCTCACGCTTTCATCCCCTGTTGAGGCCAAATGTACATGTGAAACACACCTTGCTTGTTTGGGTGTTACTACGCCAAATACATCCCAGCATATGTGTCCTGGCAGGACAGCAACACATATAATATTCAAGGTTCAAATGAAAGAAATGGATCAACGCGAAAGGCGATACCACGCGAAACGCATACGGTTTTGTAAATGTGCCAAGACTAATTTCAAATTTTTTATTGTTGTGAGTTCATCGCTAGTATACCCATCACTTACCGTTAGTGCAAAATCTATGTTAACCAGCTATTCTGTATGCTGGTAGGCTGTTAATGAACATGTTTGTTAATTGTGTTATGGTCAAGTCAGAAACAAAATTGTAAATCAAAATATGTCATTAAATGTGTTTGACCATGTGTTCTTTGTTAAGCTATATATGAACTATTCTCAGTACAGAGATGAAGTTAATATAAATATGTTATTAGCTATTCGACGTGTACGCAATTATAACAAATATAAGTGATACCCGCGAAACACATTTTGTAAATCCGCATTCACCACATTATTAATGATCCCACAAATTCAAACTCGATACCATTGCAAAGTCGTCTTTTTCTATTTCGTCATCAATACCAATATTTGAACCATCAGGGGAACTTCCGGTGGTGAATTGGTTTGATTTTGGTGCAGCAAACCTGCGAAAATATAAGGATATTTGATCAAGATATGTGATATTATTGAGTGTATAGCATACATAACGTAATTATAGATATATATTAAACAATATTTTTTGTTCAAAGTTAGCTAGAGGGTAGATTAAAAGTAGGCGATTTGCGAGCGATAATTGGGGACGTTAATGTAATCGGAACGTTGTTTACAAAGTAGGTCACTGGCGAAGTTAACGTAACGTGAACGACAATAGAATAGCGTTATTTGAGATAATCGATGTACTTAGATGAGTAATTAAAACCTAAAATAACCTTTTAAAGTGTATATTAGCACACAGGAAACAGTCTTTGTAAAGACTACCTTGTATCTAAGCCTAACTTGAATACATTGTCATCGACATTGTAACTAGGTAAGGCACGCTGTGTCACTGTGTGTTAACAAATACAACTAACTATAACCTAAACAATCTGGTGTAAATTGTACACAGAAAGGTATTTTCAAAGACTATATAAAAACTATTTTGAACATAAATAAATTCTGATATGGCACCTTGCAAGCGGCAACTCAGGGCAAAACGACACTTAGTTTGCAACGACTGCCAGAGCTGGGTGGATTTTGCGTTGTCTGGCTGTCCAAAATCATGGGCAGAGACCAAAGATGACGGATTCACCTTTCGGTGTATGGGGTGTTTGAGGGTGGAATGTCTGATGAAGGAGGTGTGTAAGTTGACGGATATAGTGAAGGAGATGGAGGTGAGACTCGACATAGAAATAGATGGAGCAGAGAGGGATGACGCGGAGAGAGTTGAGAATTCTACAACACAGAAGGAGCAGAGTTGTGACACGGAGACTGAAGAAATTAGACTGAGAGGAGGGAAGGTGACAGGTGTGAAGGAACAAGAAATTGAGAAGACAGAGGGACGGAGGAAAAGTGTTCGGCAGAGGAAAAGAAAATGGGTCAGTGGGGATAGACCAACAGGTAGTCAGACTGTAGAGAACGAGGAGAGACGCGACAGCGATACAGGTGGTGAAGAGGTAGATACCACAGAGGCATTTGGTAAGACTGTGAGCAGAAGACTGATGGAAGAAGACAGAGTGTTCAGCAAAAAAACAGAAAACATGACAGGCGTGAAGGTGACAGGGGAGAAAGTGACCGTAGTGAAGGAGGTAGCCGGGGAAAAGGGACGGGAGAGGAGAGAAGAAAATGTGATGGGAGGAAAGATGCAGGGAAGTGAGAGTAAATGTGCTAGAAGAAAAGATGACAGGAGGAAAGGGGACAAGAGAAAACGCGACAGGAAAAAAGGGAATGGAAGAGAATGTGACAGGAGAGAAGACGGCAAGAGGAAAAGACAACAACCAGACATATGCAAACCGGAGGAGCTACTCCTAGACAGTGATTGAGGGGGCAAGGAGAAAGGAGAGAGTGTTTATGGGCGATTCAATTCTGAGAAAAACAGATAAGACTATAAGCGAGGGGAAGGACGTTGTTGTAGGTCTACCGGGGGCTAGGATAGAGCATGTGACCGAAAGAGTAGAGAAGGTATAGTGGCATGGCAAAGGAGGGTCTATACTAGTACACGTAGGGACAAACAATGCAGACAAGGAGGGAACAACTGGGATAGTTCAGAAGTACAGACATCTAGTAAGGAAGCTAAAGAAGACAAGAGTGGAACAGGTTGTTCTCTCAGGAATTTTGCCAGTAATGGGAGGAAGGGGGGCATCATACAGAAACTGTAAGAGAATGGCGATCAACGCACTAGTTGAGCAGATGTGTGAAGAAGAGGGCGTGGGATTCATAGCTTTATGGGGGTACTTCGATGGGAGAGAAGATATGTACATGAGAGATGGCCTCCATCTAAGTTGAAAGGGGCAGCAGTATTCTCAGAGAATCTGCTGAGATCTGTTGACAGTGGGACAGGTTGCATCTATTTAAACTAAATTCGCAGAGACGCCTGAAACTGGAGTCATAGATAAAGACAGCAAAAATAATTAAGCAAAGAACAGTCTGGAAAACTGTTCTGAAGCTGGATATAAATGTGTTTGTTTAAATGCAAGGAGTATAGTAAACAAAAGAAATGAACTAAACATTATGATAGAAGATATTGACCCTCACATAATAGGTATAACCGAATCATGGACAACCACCGATATATCAGATGCCGAATTGGGACTGACAGGAAAGATAGAATAGGAAGAAGGGGAGGTGGAGTTATTTTATATATTAAAGAATCTATCCAGGCTTATGAAATAAAATTAGACAGAGAAGCAGATTGCGAAGAAGCTGTTTGGTGTAACATAGTTACAGGAAACTCAACGTTAACGGTTGGGTTAGTTTATCGAAGTCCAAACATAAGCATAGAAGAGAATGAAAAAATACAAAACGCTAAAAGGGAAGTGAGCAAACGGGACTGTGTTATTATGGGGGATTTCAACCATGGGCATATAAAATGGAAATCTCTACAGAGTATGGGTAGTGAGGACCACAAGTTTTTACTTTTAGTACAAGATAGTTTCCTTTCTCAACATGTGCTAGAACCAACCAGGGGAGAGAATGTGTTAGACATAGTTTTGTCCTCACAGAATGAATTAGTTGACAATGTCAGGATATGTGAGCCACTGGGGAATAGTGATCACAACCCGATATATTTTACCATCAAAGTAAAATCAGAAAGGAATAGTAAAAAGCAGTGCAGGAGAAATTTCCACAAAGGAAAATATAAGGACATGAGGAAATATTTAGCAAAGATAAACTGGAATAACACACTGCAGAATAAGACAGCAACAGAATGCTGGAATATCTTAAAGAGTGAAATTGAATGCATCATCGTCAAATTTGTCCCCTTAAAAAAACACGGGAAACGGTCCAAAAAGAAACACTTATCGAAAGAAGCCATTAGAAAAATTAAGTATAAAGAAATGATGTGGAAGTCATATAGACGTACTGGAAATGACGAAGACTACAACATTTATAAAGAATCACTAAACCAAGCTACAGCTGAAATTAGAAATTCAAAGAGAAGCTATGAACATAAATTAGCTTGTAATATAAACATGACAGCAAGAGTTTGTATGCGTATGTTCGAAGCAAACAGAAAGTTCAGGATAAGGTCGGTGCTCAAGAAAATAGTGCTGGAAATATAATATCAGAAGGATTCTTAATGGCAGAAGACCTGAATGAGTATTTTAGTTCAGTGTTTACCACAGAAGACACTAGTTCACTGCCAGTACCAGAGGCTAAGTTCAAGGGGGCAGAATCAGACTATTTAAGACAGTTAATTGTAACCCCAGAAATGGTAGCTAAGAAAATTAGGGCTATGAAGGATAATTAATCACCTGGAGTGGATGGTATTCCTACTATTGGAAATTGTAGAACAAATTAGGATACCGCTTGCAACAGTTTTCAACTTGTCATTAGAAGAGGGAGTGGTTCCTTTAGAATGGAAAGAAGCAAACATTATACCGTTATTAAAAAAGGTTCGAGAAACAAGTCAAAGCTTTCGACAAAGTGCCACATCAGAGATTACTGCTTAAACTAAAGGCCCATGGCATATGAAATGGTATAATTAACTGGATAGAAAAATGGCTGATTGACAGAAGATAACAGGTAGTTGTTGATGGGGAGGCTTCAAACTGGAAATCAGTTTTGAGTGGAGTTTCACAGGGATCAGTACTGGGACCTATATTATTCTTAATATATATAAACGTTTTGGACGATGATATAGCTAGCAAGGTGTTGAAATTTGCGGATGATACAAAAGTGTTTAGAAGGATTAAAAGTGATGGAGATAGACAGCATTTACAAGACGATCTTGACAGGTTGATCAAATGGTCTGAAAAGTGGCAAATGTTGTTCAATTTTGGGAAATGTAAATGCTTTCACACAGGACATGGGAACGAATATGTAGAATATACAATGGGGTGAACTGTACTAAATACTACTGTAAAAGAAAAAGACTTAGGGCTGACAATTAGTGCTGACATGAAGGTTTCAGAGCAGTGTGGAATTGCAGCTTCAAAAGGAAATCAAATCCTTGGATTGATTAGGCGAAATATAGCATATAAAGAAAAAGAACTAATAATACCGCTGTACAAAACAATAGTTAGGCCTCATTTAGAATATTGTATATAATCGTGAAGGCCATACCGCAAGAAGGACATAGATATGCTAGAAAGAGTACAGAGGAGAGCGACTAAAATGATACCAAAACTGAGGAATCTTAGTTATGAAAAACGCCTGAGAGAATGTGGTTTAATAACACTAGAGACCAGGAGATTGAGAGGAGATCAGATAGAATTGTTTAAAATATTGAATGGTTATGAAAATATTGACAGAAATATGTTTTTTTCAGTTAAGAAAGATAGAAAGACTAGAGGACATGAAGTTACATTAGTAAAGGAGCAGTGTAGATTAGACGTAAGAAAGTTCTCATTTTCACAAAGGACTGAATGAATGGAACAGATTATTTGAAGATTGTGTGGGTGCTAGTAGTGTGAATATGTTTTAAAATAAAATCGACACATACCTCAGAAGGGCTGGATATATGTAGATAAAAGGGTTGGACTCTCGATAAGCCAAAGGGTTTCCTTGTCCACCTGCCATCAAGAGTTAATTCTCTGGACGGCAATCTTGTTAAATCTTGTTGTACGCACAACATAAGTAAACTCATGACATTTGACATTGTGTGATGTAAGACGTGGAAGAAGTGCAAACAAATATGATCAACTTAAGAAACAAGAAAATTATTAAACTGTGCGTTGACAGCTGATTAATTTATGTTACACATGGCGGTTCGTGTATTCTATGTACAAGAAAGCCATAAAAAATACGTAATGTGTAATATTATATATATTATATATATATATAATGTGTAATATTATATATATATATATATAATATTACACATTACGTATTTTTTATGGCTTTCTTGTACATAGAATATATATAATTTAATTTGGCAATTGACAATGTGTTTTAGCTAGGAACATAAAGTAAATACCATTCTAATAAACGTACATGAACGTACGAAGTAATATACATTTTCGAACATAGTTTTGAATAGAGAATGTGCCTGTAATGTTACTAACATGCTGATGGATGACTAACGACGGGATCAATTGTGAAATACGATAAGCTTATTATACAAAACCAGTGTCACAAAACATAAATATGTTGAAAAGTCCAGGGCTTCGAGTTAAATCGTTCAGCAGGCACAACACTGCCGAGGTCCCGCATCGAGAAACTGTGTCAATGTATGATACTCACAATTTGTCGTATTGCATTCTCTGGCAGCAATTATTGAATGTATTGTACAACACATACATTTTGTATTTTATCATCGGGGAAGTGCATGGTACCGAAGAAGCAGAGGCGTTCATATCTATTAATTAAGGCCGGAACTATACACTATTTTGCGATACGTAAGTATCGCGATACAGAGATCACGATACGATACGTATCGCGATCCAGAGTACATTGACTAGAATGGTACAACAACACTAAAACACTCGTTTATTTATTGTGAACGATTGAAACGAATCAGTAGTACATTGTTTCAAACTCAGCAGCACCCTGTAGCACTTGCAGTCTTGCATATCACTCCAGCTGGCTATTTGCTTTAATGAGCAGCGACATGTCCACAATGTTTGCATCAAGCGTGGGTGTCACGATGTCCCCAGATGTTCTGAACACACGCTCGCTGGCACCTATTCTGTTGCAACGCGTCATTACTAGGCCCCTGCAGGGTTTGGCGTTGCACAAAACCCGGACGAAATCTGGGTACGTGAGTCAAAATAAAACGAAAACTGTCTACGTGTTAATGGTTTTAAATCAGTACTATTCAAAAATAATAAACATTTCAGTTCTACAACTCCACTAACAGAAACAAACGTGCAGCTTTCCATCCAGATGAAATGGCGAATGAGACCGGATCGCAAGCTGGCTGTTGCTCACGAATGGCTGTGCCCACGCGGACAAGGCAACGATACTGCAGACGTCACTTCATCCCTCATAACTACAACATTTATAAAGAAGCACCAAACCAAGCTACAGCTGAAATTAGAAATTCAAAGAGAAGCTATGAACATAAATTAGCTTGTAATATAAAACATGACAGCAAGAGTTTTTATGCGTATGTTCGAAGCAAACAGAAAGTTCAGGATAAGGTCGGTCCTCTAGAAGATAGTGCTGGAAATATAATATCAGAAGGATTCTTAATGGCAGAAGACCTAAATGAGTATTTTAGTTCAGTGTTTACCAGAGAAGACACTAGTTCACTGCCAGTACCAGAGGCTAAGTTCAAGGGGGCAGAATCAGACTATTTAAGACAGTTAATTGTAACCCCAGAAATGGTAGCTAAGAAAATTAGGGCTATGAAGGATAATTAATCACCTGGAGTGGATGGTATTCCTACTATTGGAAATTGTAGAACAAATTAGGATACCGCTTGCAACAGTTTTCAACTTGTCATTAGAAGAGGGAGTGGTTCCTTTAGAATGGAAAGAAGCAAACATTATACCGTTATTAAAAAAGGTTCGAGAAACAAGTCAAAGCTTTCGACAAAGTGCCACATCAGAGATTACTGCTTAAACTAAAGGCCCATGGCATATGAAATGGTATAATTAACTGGATAGAAAAATGATTGATTGACAGAAGATAACAGGTAGTTGTTGATGGGGAGGCTTCAAACTGGAAATCAGTTTTGAGTGGAGTTTCACAGGGATCAGTACTGGGACCTATATTATTCTTAATATATATAAACGTTTTGGACGATGATATAGCTGGCAAGGTGTTGAAATTTGCGGATGATACAAAAGTGTTTAGAAGGATTAAAAGTGATGGAGATAGACAGCATTTACAAGACGATCTTGACAGGTTGATCAAATGGTCTGAAAAGTGGCAAATGTTGTTCAATTTTGGGAAATGTAAATGCCTTCACACAGGACATGGGAACGAATATGTAGAATATACAATGGGGGGAACTGTACTAAGTACTACTGTAAAAGAAAAAGACTTAGGGCTGACAATTAGTGCTGACATGAAGGTTTCAGAGCAGTGTGGAATTGCAGCTTCAAAAGGAAATCAAATCCTTGGATTGATTAGGCGAAATATAGCATATAAAGAAAAAGAACTAATAATACCGCTGTACAAAACAATAGTTAGGCCTCATTTAGAATATTGTATATAATCGTGAAGGCCATACCGCAAGAAGGACATAGATATGCTAGAAAGAGTACAGAGGAGAGCGACTAAAATGATACCAAAACTGAGGAATCTTAGTTATAAAAAACGCCTGAGAGAATGTGGTTTAATAACACTAGAGACCAGGAGATTGAGAGGAGATCAGATAGAATTGTTTAAAATATTGAATGGTTATGAAAATATTGACAGAAATATGTTTTTTTCAGTTAAGAAAGATAGAAAGACTAGAGGACATGAAGTTACATTAGTAAAGGAGCAGTGTAGATTAGACGTAAGAAAGTTCTCATTTTCACAAAGGACTGAATGAATGGAACAGATTATTTGAAGATTGTGTGGGTGCTAGTAGTGTGAATATGTTTTAAAATAAAATCGACACATACCTCAGAAGGGCTGGATATATGTAGATAAAAGGGTTGGACTCTCGATAAGCCAAAGGGTTTCCTTGTCCACCTGCCATCAAGAGTTAATTCTCTGGACGGCAATCTTGTTAAATCTTGTTGTACGCACAACATAAGTAAACTCATGACATTTGACATTGTGTGATGTAAGACGTGGAAGAAGTGCAAACAAATATGATCAACTTAAGAAACAAGAAAATTATTAAACTGTGCGTTGACAGCTGATTAATTTATGTTACACATGGCGGTTCGTGTATTCTATGTACAAGAAAGCCATAAAAAATACGTAATGTGTAATATTATATATATTATATATATATATAATGTGTAATATTATATATATATATATATAATATTACACATTACGTATTTTTTATGGCTTTCTTGTACATAGAATATATATAATTTAATTTGGCAATTGACAATGTGTTTTAGCTAGGAACATAAAGTAAATACCATTCTAATAAACGTACATGAACGTACGAAGTAATATACATTTTCGAACATAGTTTTGAATAGAGAATGTGCCTGTAATGTTACTAACATGCTGATGGATGACTAACGACGGGATCAATTGTGAAATACGATAAGCTTATTATACAAAACCAGTGTCACAAAACATAAATATGTTGAAAAGTCCAGGGCTTCGAGTTAAATCGTTCAGCAGGCACAACACTGCCGAGGTCCCGCATCGAGAAACTGTGTCAATGTATGATACTCACAATTTGTCGTATTGCATTCTCTGGCAGCAATTATTGAATGTATTGTACAACACATACATTTTGTATTTTATCATCGGGGAAGTGCATGGTACCGAAGAAGCAGAGGCGTTCATATCTATTAATTAAGGCCGGAACTATACACTATTTTGCGATACGTAAGTATCGCGATACAGAGATCACGATACGATACGTATCGCGATCCAGAGTACATTGACTAGAATGGTACAACAACACTAAAACACTCGTTTATTTATTGTGAACGATTGAAACGAATCAGTAGTACATTGTTTCAAACTCAGCAGCACCCTGTAGCACTTGCAGTCTTGCATATCACTCCAGCTGGCTATTTGCTTTAATGAGCAGCGACATGTCCACAATGTTTGCATCAAGCGTGGGTGTCACGATGTCCCCAGATGTTCTGAACACACGCTCGCTGGCACCTATTCTGTTGCAACGCGTCATTACTAGGCCCCTGCAGGGTTTGGCGTTGCACAAAACCCGGACGAAATCTGGGTACGTGAGTCAAAATAAAACGAAAACTGTCTACGTGTTAATGGTTTTAAATCAGTACTATTCAAAAATAATAAACATTTCAGTTCTACAACTCCACTAACAGAAACAAACGTGCAGCTTTCCATCCAGATGAAATGGCGAATGAGACCGGATCGCAAGCTGGCTGTTGCTCACGAATGGCTGTGCCCACGCGGACAAGGCAACGATACTGCAGACGTCACTTCATCCCTCATAACTACAACATTTATAAAGAAGCACCAAACCAAGCTACAGCTGAAATTAGAAATTCAAAGAGAAGCTATGAACATAAATTAGCTTGTAATATAAAACATGACAGCAAGAGTTTTTATGCGTATGTTCGAAGCAAACAGAAAGTTCAGGATAAGGTCGGTCCTCTAGAAGATAGTGCTGGAAATATAATATCAGAAGGATTCTTAATGGCAGAAGACCTAAATGAGTATTTTAGTTCAGTGTTTACCAGAGAAGACACTAGTTCACTGCCAGTACCAGAGGCTAAGTTCAAGGGGGCAGAATCAGACTATTTAAGACAGTTAATTGTAACCCCAGAAATGGTAGCTAAGAAAATTAGGGCTATGAAGGATAATTAATCACCTGGAGTGGATGGTATTCCTACTATTGGAAATTGTAGAACAAATTAGGATACCGCTTGCAACAGTTTTCAACTTGTCATTAGAAGAGGGAGTGGTGCCTTTAGAATGGAAAGAAGCAAACATTATACCGTTATTAAAAAAGGTTCGAGAAACAAGTCAAAGCTTTCGACAAAGTGCCACATCAGAGATTACTGCTTAAACTAAAGGCCCATGGCATATGAAATGGTATAATTAACTGGATAGAAAAATGGCTGATTGACAGAAGATAACAGGTAGTTGTTGATGGGGAGGCTTCAAACTGGAAACCAGTTTTGAGTGGAGTTTCACAGGGATCAGTACTGGGACCTATATTATTCTTAATATATATAAACGTTTTGGACGATGATATAGCTAGCAAGGTGTTGAAATTTGCGGATGATACAAAAGTGTTTAGAAGGATTAAAAGTGATGGAGATAGACAGCATTTACAAGACGATCTTGACAGGTTGATCAAATGGTCTGAAAAGTGGCAAATGTTGTTCAATTTTGGGAAATGTAAATGCTTTCACACAGGACATGGGAACGAATATGTAGAATATACAATGGGGTGAACTGTACTAAATACTACTGTAAAAGAAAAAGACTTAGGGCTGACAATTAGTGCTGACATGAAGGTTTCAGAGCAGTGTGGAATTGCAGCTTCAAAAGGAAATCAAATCCTTGGATTGATTAGGCGAAATATAGCATATAAAGAAAAAGAACTAATAATACCGCTGTACAAAACAATAGTTAGGCCTCATTTAGAATAGTGTATATAATCGTGAAGGCCATACCGCAAGAAGGACATAGATATGCTAGAAAGAGTACAGAGGAGAGCGACTAAAATGATACCAAAACTGAGGAATCTTAGTTATAAAAAACGCCTGAGAGAATGTGGTTTAATAACACTAGAGACCAGGAGATTGAGAGGAGATCAGATATAATTGTTTAAAATATTGAATGGTTATGAAAATATTGACAGAAATATGTTTTTTTCAGTTAAGAAAGATAGAAAGACTAGAGGACATGAAGTTACATTAGTAAAGGAGCAGTGTAGATTAGACGTAAGAAAGTTCTCATTTTCACAAAGGACTGAATGAATGGAACATATTATTTGAAGATTGTGTGGGTGCTAGTAGTGTGAATATGTTTTAAAATAAAATCGACACATACCTCAGAAGGGCTGGATATATGTAGATAAAAGGGTTGGACTCTCGATAAGCCAAAGGGTTTCCTTGTCCACCTGCCATCAAGAATTAATTCTCTGGACGGCAATCTTGTTAAATCTTGTTGTACGCACAACATAAGTAAACTCATGACATTTGACATTGTGTGATGTAAGACGTGGAAGAAGTGCAAACAAATATGATCAACTTAAGAAACAAGAAAATTATTAAACTGTGCGTTGACAGCTGATTAATTTATGTTACACATGGCGGTTCGTGTATTCTATGTACAAGAAAGCCATAAAAAATACGTAATGTGTAATATTATATATATTATATATATATATAATGTGTATATATATATATATATATATATATAATATTACACATTACGTATTTTTTATGGCTTTCTTGTACATAGAATATATATAATTTAATTTGGCAATTGACAATGTGTTTTAGCTAGGAACATAAAGTAAATACCATTCTAATAAACGTACATGAACGTACGAAGTAATATACATTTTCGAACATAGTTTTGAATAGAGAATGTGCCTGTAATGTTACTAACATGCTGATGGATGACTAACGACGGGATCAATTGTGAAATACGATAAGCTTATTATACAAAACCAGTGTCACAAAACATAAATATGTTGAAAAGTCCAGGGCTTCGAGTTAAATCGTTCAGCAGGCACAACACTGCCGAGGTCCCGCATCGAGAAACTGTGTCAATGTATGATACTCACAATTTGTCGTATTGCATTCTCTGGCAGCAATTATTGAATGTATTGTACAACACATACATTTTGTATTTTATCATCGGGGAAGTGCATGGTACCGAAGAAGCAGAGGCGTTCATATCTATTAATTAAGGCCGGAACTATACACTATTTTGCGATACGTAAGTATCGCGATACAGAGATCACGATACGATACGTATCGCGATCCAGAGTACATTGACTAGAATGGTACAACAACACTAAAACACTCGTTTATTTATTGTGAACGATTGAAACGAATCAGTAGTACATTGTTTCAAACTCAGCAGCACCCTGTAGCACTTGCAGTCTTGCATATCACTCCAGCTGGCTATTTGCTTTAATGAGCAGCGACATGTCCACAATGTTTGCATCAAGCGTGGGTGTCACGATGTCCCCAGATGTTCTGAACACACGCTCGCTGGCACCTATTCTGTTGCAACGCGTCATTACTAGGCCCCTGCAGGGTTTGGCGTTGCACAAAACCCGGACGAAATCTGGGTACGTGAGTCAAAATAAAACGAAAACTGTCTACGTGTTAATGGTTTTAAATCAGTACTATTCAAAAATAATAAACATTTCAGTTCTACAACTCCACTAACAGAAACAAACGTGCAGCTTTCCATCCAGATGAAATGGCGAATGAGACCGGATCGCAAGCTGGCTGTTGCTCACGAATGGCTGTGCCCACGCGGACAAGGCAACGATACTGCAGACGTCACTTCATCCCTCATAACTACAACATTTATAAAGAAGCACCAAACCAAGCTACAGCTGAAATTAGAAATTCAAAGAGAAGCTATGAACATAAATTAGCTTGTAATATAAAACATGACAGCAAGAGTTTTTATGCGTATGTTCGAAGCAAACAGAAAGTTCAGGATAAGGTCGGTCCTCTAGAAGATAGTGCTGGAAATATAATATCAGAAGGATTCTTAATGGCAGAAGACCTGAATGAGTATTTTAGTTCAGTGTTTACCAGAGAAGACACTAGTTCACTGCCAGTACCAGAGGCTAAGTTCAAGGGGCAGAATCAGACTATTTAAGACAGTTAATTGTAACCCCAGAAATGGTAGCTAAGAAAATTAGGGCTATGAAGGATAATTAATCACCTGGAGTGGATGGTATTCCTACTATTGGAAATTGTAGAACAAATTAGGATACCGCTTGCAACAGTTTTCAACTTGTCATTAGAAGAGGGAGTGGTTCCTTTAGAATGGAAAGAAGCAAACATTATACCGTTATTAAAAAAGGTTCGAGAAACAAGTCAAAGCTTTCGACAAAGTGCCACATCAGAGATTACTGCTTAAACTAAAGGCCCATGGCATATGAAATGGTATAATTAACTGGATAGAAAAATGATTGATTGACAGAAGATAACAGGTAGTTGTTGATGGGGAGGCTTCAAACTGGAAATCAGTTTTGAGTGGAGTTTCACAGGGATCAGTACTGGGACCTATATTATTCTTAATATATATAAACGTTTTGGACGATGATATAGCTGGCAAGGTGTTGAAATTTGCGGATGATACAAAAGTGTTTAGAAGGATTAAAAGTGATGGAGATAGACAGCATTTACAAGACGATCTTGACAGGTTGATCAAATGGTCTGAAAAGTGGCAAATGTTGTTCAATTTTGGGAAATGTAAATGCCTTCACACAGGACATGGGAACGAATATGTAGAATATACAATGGGGGGAACTGTACTAAGTACTACTGTAAAAGAAAAGACTTAGGGCTGACAATTAGTGCTGACATGAAGGTTTCAGAGCAGTGTGGAATTGCAGCTTCAAAAGGAAATCAAATCCTTGGATTGATTAGGCGAAATATAGCATATAAAGAAAAAGAACTAATAATACCGCTGTACAAAACAATAGTTAGGCCTCATTTAGAATATTGTATATAATCGTGAAGGCCATACCGCAAGAAGGACATAGATATGCTAGAAAGAGTACAGAGGAGAGCGACTAAAATGATACCAAAACTGAGGAATCTTAGTTATAAAAAACGCCTGAGAGAATGTGGTTTAATAACACTAGAGACCAGGAGATTGAGAGGAGATCAGATATAATTGTTTAAAATATTGAATGGTTATGAAAATATTGACAGAAATATGTTTTTTTCAGTTAAGAAAGATAGAAAGACTAGAGGACATGAAGTTACATTAGTAAAGGAGCAGTGTAGATTAGACGTAAGAAAGTTCTCATTTTCACAAAGGACTGAATGAATGGAACAGATTATTTGAAGATTGTGTGGGTGCTAGTAGTGTGAATATGTTTTAAAATAAAATCGACACATACCTCAGAAGGGCTGGATATATGTAGATAAAAGGGTTGGACTCTCGATAAGCCAAAGGGTTTCCTTGTCCACCTGCCATCAAGAGTTAATTCTCTGGACGGCAATCTTGTTAAATCTTGTTGTACGCACAACATAAGTAAACTCATGACATTTGACATTGTGTGATGTAAGACGTGGAAGAAGTGCAAACAAATATGATCAACTTAAGAAACAAGAAAATTATTAAACTGTGCGTTGACAGCTGATTAATTTATGTTACACATGGCGGTTCGTGTATTCTATGTACAAGAAAGCCATAAAAAATACGTAATGTGTAATATTATATATATTATATATATATATAATGTGTAATATTATATATATATATATATAATATTACACATTACGTATTTTTTATGGCTTTCTTGTACATAGAATATATATAATTTAATTTGGCAATTGACAATGTGTTTTAGCTAGGAACATAAAGTAAATACCATTCTAATAAACGTACATGAACGTACGAAGTAATATACATTTTCGAACATAGTTTTGAATAGAGAATGTGCCTGTAATGTTACTAACATGCTGATGGATGACTAACGACGGGATCAATTGTGAAATACGATAAGCTTATTATACAAAACCAGTGTCACAAAACATAAATATGTTGAAAAGTCCAGGGCTTCGAGTTAAATCGTTCAGCAGGCACAACACTGCCGAGGTCCCGCATCGAGAAACTGTGTCAATGTATGATACTCACAATTTGTCGTATTGCATTCTCTGGCAGCAATTATTGAATGTATTGTACAACACATACATTTTGTATTTTATCATCGGGGAAGTGCATGGTACCGAAGAAGCAGAGGCGTTCATATCTATTAATTAAGGCCGGAACTATACACTATTTTGCGATACGTAAGTATCGCGATACAGAGATCACGATACGATACGTATCGCGATCCAGAGTACATTGACTAGAATGGTACAACAACACTAAAACACTCGTTTATTTATTGTGAACGATTGAAACGAATCAGTAGTACATTGTTTCAAACTCAGCAGCACCCTGTAGCACTTGCAGTCTTGCATATCACTCCAGCTGGCTATTTGCTTTAATGAGCAGCGACATGTCCACAATGTTTGCATCAAGCGTGGGTGTCACGATGTCCCCAGATGTTCTGAACACACGCTCGCTGGCACCTATTCTGTTGCAACGCGTCATTACTAGGCCCCTGCAGGGTTTGGCGTTGCACAAAACCCGGACGAAATCTGGGTACGTGAGTCAAAATAAAACGAAAACTGTCTACGTGTTAATGGTTTTAAATCAGTACTATTCAAAAATAATAAACATTTCAGTTCTACAACTCCACTAACAGAAACAAACGTGCAGCTTTCCATCCAGATGAAATGGCGAATGAGACCGGATCGCAAGCTGGCTGTTGCTCACGAATGGCTGTGCCCACGCGGACAAGGCAACGATACTGCAGACGTCACTTCATCCCTCATAACTACAACATTTATAAAGAAGCACCAAACCAAGCTACAGCTGAAATTAGAAATTCAAAGAGAAGCTATGAACATAAATTAGCTTGTAATATAAAACATGACAGCAAGAGTTTTTATGCGTATGTTCGAAGCAAACAGAAAGTCCAGGATAAGGTCGGTCCTCTAGAAGATAGTGCTGGAAATATAATATCAGAAGGATTCTTAATGGCAGAAGACCTAAATGAGTATTTTAGTTCAGTGTTTACCAGAGAAGACACTAGTTCACTGCCAGTACCAGAGGCTAAGTTCAAGGGGGCAGAATCAGACTATTTAAGACAGTTAATTGTAACCCCATAAATGGTAGCTAAGAAAATTAGGGCTATGACGGAAAATAAATCACCTGGAGTGGATGATATTCCACCCAAACTACTAGTGGAAATTGTACAACAAATTAGCATACCGCTTGCAACAGTTTTCAACTTGTCATTAGAAGAGGGAGTGGTTCCTTTAGAATGGAAAGAAGCAAACATTATACCGTTATTTAAAAAAGGTTCGAGAAACAAGTCAAATAATTATAGATCAGTTAGTTTAACATCGGTGATTTGTAAATTATTAGAAAGGCTCATTAAAGATCACATGGTGGATTTTCTTGTTAAACATAACTTGATAAACCCATCTCAACATGGATTTCTAAAAGCGAGGTCATGCTTAACAAATATGTTATGTTTTTTGGAAGATATCACTAAGTGGGTAGATGATAGATCACCAGTAGATATCATCTACTTAGATTTTCAAAAAGCTTTCGACAAAGTGCCACATCAGAGATTATTGCTTAAACTAAAAGCCCATGGCGTAGGAAATGGTACAATTAACTGGATAGAAAAATGGCTGATTGACAGAAGACAACGGGTAGTTGTTGATGGGGAGGCTTCAAACTGGAAATAAGTTTTGAGTGGGGTTCCACAGGGATCAGTACTGGGACCTATATTATTCTTAATATATATAAACGATTTGGACGATGATATAGCTAGCAAGGTGTTGAAATTTGCAAATGACACAACAGTGTTTAGAAGGATTAAAAGTGATGGGGATAGACAGCATTTACAAGATGATCTTGACAGGTTGATCAAATGGTCTGAAAAGTGGCAAATGTTGTTCAATTTTGGGAAATGTAAATGCCTTCACACAGGACATGGGAACGAATATGTAGAATATACAATGGGGGGAACTGTACTAAGTACTACTGTAAAAGAAAAAGACTTAGGGCTGACAATTAGTGCTGACATGAAGGTTTCAGAGCAGTGTGGAATTGCAGCTTCAAAGGGGAATCAAATCCTTGGATTGATTAGGCGAAATATAGCATATAAAGAAAAAGAACTAATAATACCGCTGTACAAAACAATAGTTAGGCCTCATTTAGAATATTGTATACAAGCGTGGAGGCCATACCGCAAGAAGGATATAGATATGCTAGAAAGAGTACAGAGGAGAGCGACTAAAATGATATAAAAACTGAGGGATCTTAGTTATGAAAAACGCCTAAAAGAATGTGGTTTAACAACACTAGAGACCAGGAGATTGAGAGGAGATCAGATAGAAGTGTTTAAAATATTGAATGGTTATGAAAATATTGATAGAAATATGTTTTTTTCAGTTAAGGAAGATAGAAAGACTAGAGGACATGAAGTTACATTAGTAAAGGAGCAGTGTAGATTAGACGTGAGAAAGTTCTCATTTTCACAAAGGACTGTGAATGAATGGAACAGATTATCTGATGATTGTGTGGGTGCTAGTAGTGTGAATATGTTTAAAAATAAAATCGACACATACCTCAGAAGGGCTGGATATATGTAAATAAAAGGGTTGGACTCTCGATAAGCCAAAGGGCTTCCTTGTCCACCTGCCATCTAGAGTTAATTCTCTGGATGGCAATCTTGTTAAATCTTGTTAAACTATGAGGTCCAAATTGCATGCGCGCATTGAAACGGAATAGTGTGTAAAGATTTTACATGAATGAACGTTTATTCAGAACATTGATAACAATATATACAAGACAAGACAACCAAACAAGTTTAACTATAATACAAGTGAGAATATACAATGTTTGAAGGGGGTAAATACGAAGTCATTGACTTTTGTGTAAATTTACCCCTGACATGTATTTATATATATAATTATATACATGTATGTATACACACATATATACATACATATATTCACATACATACATACATGTATTTTGAGACATCAATATTATATTATTCGAATTTGCTATTCATCTAACCATCTAGCTACAATAATTGAAAACATGCAATGGAATATGTGCATATTCAAAATTTAAAGTATGCCATAAGTACACATCTTTACACATATTGTAATTTCCTCAATGGCATGATTACATTTGTGTTTGATTTTATTTAGGTTTCCACAACCAGATATTTCTCAAATAAAAGGTTCTTGCATTTACGCTTAAATTCAGTAATAGTATTAGTAGTTTTTAAATGATCACTTAGAGAATTCCATAATTGCACTCCCTTTACACAAAGAGACATTGATCGCATGGTAGAACAGACTCTCTGTCGTTCTAGGTCATGATTAGCTCGCATTGAGTATGTTATTTCCCGTCTAGTAAACAAACACTGAATATTTGATGGCAAACAGCTGTAGTAAGCTTTGTACATAAATAACGATGTTTTCAGTTCTATGATATCTGGACATTTTAGAACATGTAATTGTTGGAAAAGTGAGTTTGTATGATCCAACCATCTTGCACCAAATATAATGCGGATTACTCTTTTTTTGTAATAAGAAAATACAGTTAGTATTTGTTTCCCCATATCTCTGCACAATAATTTAAATACGGCAAAAAGAGAGAACTGTATAGAATACGTCTACTATTTCTATCAAGTAGATGACTGCATCTATGCATTATAGCTGTACTTTTTGAAAGCTTTGATTGTACGTATTTTATATGATTAGATTATAGTTAGATAATATATACGTACTACATGTTATAACTCGATATGTTATCGACACACAGACAGTTGTGGTTTGCGCTGGACGTTTATTGCTTCATAAAGGTGGCGGGAATACTGTTTTGCCTACCGCTATCGTGTATCGCAGCGTATCGCGATACGGATATTGTGTACCGTACCGTGCGGTGTGTATCACCGGTACACCGGTGTATCGTTCCGGCCCTACTATTAATACAGAGGAATAAAATCGAGCGGTTACATCAGTGACATGGAGCCATTGACAATGGTTACGTCATATATACATACTTACCGATAATTAGTTTCTGATAGTCTTCCCTAGTGCTGGTTTCATTAAAGTTTGTGTAAGCATCCTTCTCTCGACTCCCATCCCGATCTCGATCGTGCCACGTGCTCGGTTCGATTGTTGGACAACATTTTCTATTCACTTGAACAACATCTGCCTTAATGAAGCTATCGTCAACACAGAGTAATGGGTAAGCCACCTTGCCACCTTCCCGTCTGGCTTGGAGACACCCCAGGATCCGAACGTTTGTAGTTGCTCGCTCGGTGTAGTTGCGTAGTTGACCAATCAAATAAGCAAAGTCCTCTATAATTATTTTACGACATTGTTTGTTAATAGTGGGCATGCAGGATCAGTCATTCATAGAAAGAGGAAAATGATTAAGGCGGATGTCACCCTTGTCACCCTCGATTTAAAAATTAAAGATAATTTTGAAGGTCACAGAGTCAACTGGGATAAAAGTGACTGTTTTTCTAATTGAAATCTCTCTGAGTACACATTTGCATTAAACCAAAGTTTGTTTTATGATTTGCAGAACTGTTGACTGTGATGCCAGGTGTTAAACCTTGAATTTACACATGAGTGTCTGGGATAATGCAACACAAAAGTGTGATGTTCTCAAAATATGTTTGTCATGTATATCAATATTGCTTGCATACCCACTCTGTCATGTAAAGATAATTTTCACAATCCTGCATATATTTTATAATTTATTACACATAAACATTATTAGTATAAATGTGTTGAAATACCCCGAGAAAACAGCGACATAAGTTCATGCAATGTTCAATAAAGGAAACGTTGTTGTGAAGACAACTGTTTACCATGCAACTGAGTTGATGACGGGAACATGCAGGATAACATCGTGTTATTAGAAAGAACGATTGTGCCAGTTCGGTGGGCCGTCCTGCACTTTGATCGGCATCTGCAGGCATCTAGAATACGGGGTAGTCTACCCGGAGAGCTTTAAAACAATCTGATTCCTTCTCCCACGTATAGGTACCAATGGGAGATGAGACATCTCCATATTCATGACCTGTCTTCAACCAAATCGTAATCATATGCGCGTTTCAGTTCGTTGTGTTAAACAGTTCACGCACTAACTGTTTGCATTCTGCGTTGGCTGTTTGTGCACTGGCTCTCCTAACTTGTGTCGTTGCCACTTCCGGTTGCACTCTCTCGCGACGCGTCATTGTAGTTCGTCGTCGGCGCAAGTATAGTTGGTTGTACGCCGGAGCTGGTCAAACTGCTGATTTCTCTGTCGTGTTTCATCATGTCCACGGGATGTGTGGGAATCTCGCGAGGCACGTGACTCGGTGACGTCCTCTCTATTATGATGGTCTCTTCTACCGCTGTTTTGTTCCTGTCAGAATAACGCAAAGTCATTGTGACGCATGCACATAAACATTGGTTCATTTGCTATAACTGTAACAAGGATTCATTTTTGTTAAGCACATTAACAAAAATGAGAAACCGAGTTTCTTTTCTTAGTTTGCAAACATACAATACCAGCTTATGCCCACCCATTGAGCAACGAGCCAACGGCATCAGTTACATAGCAGTATTTTGATCTTACACTCGTACCTGCTCATTCGGTTTCTCCTATCGCCAATTACAGTAGCAGTAGGGCGAACGTAACTCCACACAATAGGAACGCTTCTTCAGCACCCGCTCACCTTCGTAAACTCCCCGAGACGAGGCGCCTACGTAATCTAGCTAACACCACAGTGGTGCCGTATAAAGAAAGACCCCAGGAGAAGCATATTACTGTTGAGGAGCGCGATGACGCAGCTGATAGAGCGTCGGGCTCTCAATCGAGAGAACTCTGGTTCGAATCCTGTGCTGCCGTTTTGAACTATGGGCAAGTTCACTCTATATTAGTCCAGTTCACTCAGCTGTACGAATGGCTATAAGGACTGATGATGATGATAATGTGTGTGTGTGTGTGTGTGTGTGTGTGTGTGTGTGTGTGTGTGTGTGTGTGTGTGTGTGTGTGTGTGTGTGTGTGTGTGTGTGTGTGTGTGTGTGTTTGTGTGTGGGGGGTGCGTGCGTGTGTGTACGATTAGTCTTCGCGAAATAAATGTTGCCTGGCTGAACGCTTCCCATAGAAGCTGATATTGTGTTCGATTAAACATGTCTGCCAGAGATAAAGTGCAAACAGTTTTTGTGACAATCATAACGACTGGATACTGCGCTATGTAAGAACTTATCTTTACTTTTCTTCATCACTTAAGCAAGATAATTATGGATAATTGCTTTTATGATATTTGAAATACATCGCCAATTGGTAGACCAGAGGCCAACAGTTCTAGGAACCGAGTGAACGCAGAAAGCGGCGAAAGTACATCGGCACTTGGGATGAGATACTGATACATTGCCCCAATGTTAGAGTAGTAATATATAGATAACAGATTATCTGTTATTTTGAGATTCAACTAGTATCTTCCATAGATTATCTGTTATCTATGGAAGATACTAGTTGAATCTCAAAATAGATGGGATATTGAGAACCCTGTCACACGCCTCCACGTGAAGCTCTGCAGGTCAGTACGGCAGGTAATTACTTGGCATCTGCCCTGTGTGTTACCTGCGCAAGGCGGTGAACCGCTGGTAGAGGTTTGCTCCCTCGCAGAGGTAGTTATCTTTGCGGTAACACGTCCATACGACTGTGACCAGGACGGCAATGCCGAAGACAGACCCCCACACGGCCAGCTGCTCGTTGCTGCAACCATAAGAGACAATATTTCACAAGAAACCACAGATGGCGAGTGTACAAAGAAACGTTTGGTTTGTCGAGAGTATTATATGTGTGAACCCCGCTCATCTAAGCAGACCTGCTACATGATACGGATTATCCGTATCCGATACGGATTTTGACGATTTTTTTAGTAATACGGCCGTACTTCATTTCGATAAGGATTTCAATAAAATTTAGAAAAACCTTTATTAGCCTCACTATTTACTTGCATGCGTCATAAAACCATATTGCCGTTATATCAGTCAATAAAACAACAGCTTTCGGTGCAATGAAGTAATCGTTTATTTTAATGACTAACTAGGCTACGAAAGAACGAACTAAATCACCGATTTAGTTCGTTGTAGCGCAATAGCCAATAGATGGCGCGCTCGTAAATTGTTGTTCTGAACATTGCGGCAGGTGGTTCAACGGCGAGAAACAGCTAATCGCCACATCCGCAACGTTGTTGACCTACGCACCATCAACGATCGCCCCATCCAGCACGATGACTCGACCATCGCGGTCAGTTTGTAGGTGCGCTCCTTCTTCGAGGATGAAGTTGTCACGCCAGCCGTCCAGGTGTCATTCATCAACGATGTGCGCACATATTATTGTGCGGTTGTGCGCAAAATGGTCGAAAAGTTTCCGTTCGGCGACCCGGTGGTGCGCGACTTGGGTGTCCTCGACCCTGCAGCCCGTGTGAACCTCACGTACGAGCCGATTGTGCGTCTGGCAGCCCGCTTTTCCCCGACGTTGATGCCGAACAGCTGACAGATGAGTATGAGGACTCAGCTGTTGGCCGATGACGTTATCGTGCTGGAGGAGGATGGCCAAGCGCGGCAGATCGACCACGTCTCGTCTGAGATTCAATCAAGACGCTGTTGCAAGCCTTCCGCTTCCCGCCGTTGGCAAAGGTGATGTAGAGAGGTTGTTTTCCATCTTGCGGAAAATTCACACAGACGCACGCCACAGCTTGAATGCAAACACCATGACTGCGTACCTTCAGTGTAAACTGAACATCGACAGCCCCTGCCACCAGTTTGCTGTGGCAGCTGAGATGCTGAGACTGGCTAAATCTGCAACGCATGCTGAGTCACTGTGATGAATGTAGTTTGTGGCAGATGTTGGGTACAATGTATGAGTAATAAAATGACGTACATGTTGTTATGGTATGCGCGACATATATGTATATATGATACATATTGATACAGATTCTTACAGAATTTTATGTCAAAAATACAGATTGCAAACCAAAAAATGTGGCAGGTCTGTCTAAGATGTTTGCTTTCAATTGTAAATAATTATGTTGACCAATTGAGCATATTATGTGCCCAATGAAATTATGTCTTTTGTTACAGTGATTGCTAGGCGATAAATTACCAATTGGATGCCATTCGCCTTGTATTCGACAGATTGCAGCACCCGTGTTAAACGCTAACTCTCAATGTCGTGACGATAGGCCTAGTTATGTTATCATCATTAACTGATTTAACTTTGAACGATACAATTGAAAATCGTCCGATAGATTCGCTATGTGTAAACACAATTAAGCAAACGTAGACAGTACTATTCTAGAAAACTGTACTGTTTGTTGTATGTTATTTACACACTATAATATTATGGCCAAGTTAGGTCGTCATTAAAACAATATAACATCTACCACCAAGGCAGTTAACTACTTTCTGTCATGTCTAACTCGTCCTCCAGTGGAACGGGAAAAGAAGGATTGTGGGGGATAATAATAAAAAAATTATTACGTCGTCTTCATCGTTTGCGTCGGACAGCATTCGAAGTGGTTTCTCTGCACGCAACATTCCGGCGCCGACGAGGTGTTGCAGTAGTACACATTGACCGGGTAGGCGTCTAAGGACGGATCCTTCAGACACTTCGTAGCCGCTGCAACAGAGCGGCACAGCAACTGAATACAGAACGGCCGGATAACTTACAGCGTAAATAATTACTTGTTGAAATTCCGGTATATTCTGTTGGCGTAAAACCACAACTACCGAGTTAATGAATGCCCTTGAAAACAGCGTTTTGTTGTGATGTGTGATTTTTTTTCGAGTATTTTACATACATAGGACATGTTGATCCAGTGAATACTGAATGTACTACTGAATTAGATCTTTCATGCGGTAAGGGGCCGTCCAAAATTGTCAACATTAATGCAAGAGTACAAAGAGTACTCTTTTTCTTGACCCCCTCCCCAAAGAGTACACTAAAATGTTGATTGTTGTGACTAATACGTACCAACAATAGCATGTAGGCTACAATAGTTACATGTATGTTAATAACAATATACAGGTATGGAAAAGAAAACTGTTTCACACATAATTTTTTTTATCGCTCCATTGCTCAAACGTAAAAGACCGCCAATCTAAACAAAGACGGGACGCACGTGCAGACAGGACGCACAGACAGATCGAGTACATCACGAGTGCTCACGCGCCGCAACATAATTCTGTTTAATGCTTCGTTTGGCGACTTTTAAAACGAAAATTGGCTATTTATTTTGTGGAATAAAAATAAATGTTGATTTTCGACCCCTCCCCCTAGCATGCGGTTTGTACGCTTCGGGAAATGTCGACAATTTTGAACGACCCCTAACAATAAATATACGCTAGTCGCTCGCGTATTCGCACAGTGGCTATTTTGCAGAACGCAGCCATATTTCAAAATCCGTCACCACATTGAGGCAAAATTTACGGGTATCAGGTTTGGGTATATTTTTCTGAAAAAACGAGGTATGAGAATTTCACGTATTTTCCACAGCAATTGTGTCAATGGAGGTTAAATATACTATGAAAATTTCAAGAAGATTATTAGAGAAAATTTGCAGGAAATGAAGTAAACGTGATGATGGCCGCCTCTATAATTATAATCTAATGTAGTCTTACCCCTGTTCACTGTGTAACTTACATAAAAATTCGACAATTTCTACAGTAAACTTTGATACGCCGATATATTATTGCTGGGGGAAATGTACATCTTACCCAACGCCCAGCACTCAAATCTATTTTGAAATAGTTCTGTTGTTGCAGAAATGCCGCCAATTAAAAACGTCGTCTGTCTACTGACTACGCTACAGTTTAACTTTATTTGCTGTATGCCTATAATGGGATATATACATACCTCTTAATATTATATCGGAAGTGCCCTTTGTGACAAAATCACAAAAACAGCTAAAACGTAAGAATAACAAGCCACAAATGCATTCAACTACTAATTTGCATCCGGGCTACTAATCTGTGTTGTCGGTACAGCCATCTACTGTTATTTCTGAAAGTAAATGATCACTGGCATCTTCCCGACACTGGCCTCCCCCCCCCCCCACACTTACCTTATCTATAGTATGGGCTGATATATTGTATCAGTGTTTATGATCTCTAGTGGTATTATGGTACTTTCTGTCTACATCAATGGGTGTCCTGGTATTACTGTAGTGTCTATTCACATCAATTGGTGTCCTGGTATTACTGTAGTGTCTATTCACATCAATGGGTGTCCTGGTATTACTGTAGTGTCTATTCACATCAATGGGTGTCCTGGTATTACTGTAGTGTCTATTCACATCAATGGGTGTCCTGGTATTACTGTAGTGTCTATTCACATCAATGGGTGTCCTTGTATTACCGTAATGTCTATACACATCAATCGGTGTCCTGGTATTACCGTAATGTCTATATACATCAATCGGTGTCCTTGTATTATCGTAATTCTATACACATTAGTCGGTGTCCTGGTATTACAGTAGTTTCTGGCTACATCAATCAGTGTCTTGGTAGTATCGTAATTTCTCTCTACATCAATGGATATCCTGGTATTACTGTAGTTTCTGTTTATATCAATGGGTGTCCTGGTATTACCGTAGTGTCTGGCTACATCAACAGATGTCCTGGTATTACGGTAGTTTCTGGTTACATCGTTGGGTGTCCTGGTATTACAGTAGTTTCTGGCTACATGAATTGTTGTCTTCTTATTATGGGCAATGAAGTGTTCTGCATTTGCACTCGTTGGTATCAATTCAAACAGCACTTTAACCAAACTTTCACCACAGTTAACACTATTTCATAAGATTTAACAAGATTGCCACCCAGAGAATTAACTCTAGGTGGCAGGTGGATAAGGAAGCCCTTTGGCTTATCGAGAGTCCAACCCTTTTATTTATGTGTATCCCGCCCTTCTGAGGTATGTGTCGATTTTATTTTTAAACATATTCACGCTACTAGCACCCACACAACCAGCAGATAATCTGTTCCATTCATTTACAGTCCTTTGTGAAAATGAGAACTTTCTTATATCTAATCTACACTGCTTCTTTGCTAATGTAACTTCATGTCCTCTAGTCCTTCTAAGAGCGCGTGCGAACGTGCGAGCGTGCGTGCGTGCGTGCGTGTGTGTGTGTGTGTGGAAAGTGCGTGTGTGTGGTATGCATGTATGGTGTGTATGTGAGAGTTTGGATACGTTCGTGCGTGCGCGCGCTCGTGCGTGTATGTGCGAAAACCGTTAGGTGTCTGTGTTAACTTAAGATAGTGTAAACGTACCCAACATAGACGCCTAAGCCTACTTTACCAGTAATCCTTCTATATGCGGCCGAATTGCCAGAACTGGCTGGATTTTAGTTTCTCGCTAATAACAACACCAAACTTTCATAAGCGTACGTGAGTGGAAAGATTTAACATAAGCCGATGTATTATGATTCCGTGGCTTCGTTGCCGGGCTTAAACGTATCTGCGATTGTTGTTCATAGAACCTATTGTTAACTAAAGTAACACTTTCTGGCATTATTTACGTCATGCATCAATTTAAACGACCTACTGAAAATAGTAGTACAATAGATACAAATCCTCGTACGCTGAAGCCAAATGCAAATCCCATATTAAAAGATAGGGTGAAATCCAAGAACACAGGGTATTATCGCCCATTCCAGCTCCTTCGTGCAAAGGAGCCAAATTGGAGCCACATTTATAACTTCCGGTCAGTATTTCCCTATCTTTTAACATGGAACGGAAATGTGCAAATGAAAAAACCCTCCTACGGAAATAACATCTCAAACAGAGGTTCTTTTTCAGTAATAATTGTTCACGCCGTTTAAATTTGTTCAGTACTTTTCAGCTACAATAACAAAATATACCGAACAACATTTGAAGTTACCACACGCAACACTGGGACATCTTTATAAACAAAATCAGTATTTCCCTATCGTTTAGCACCACCCTCTATCAAAAGATAGAGGGTGGTGCCGCCTATCGGCACTTTTGGGTATTCGATATTACCTGTGTATCTAGGTGAGCTGAATTTTACCTGTGTATCTGGGTGAATTTGTTGAATGTTATCTGTGTATCTAGGTGAATTTGTTGAATTTACATGTGTGTAGGTGAATTTGCTGAATTTACCTGTGTATCTAGGTGAATTTATTTAATTAGTTCTGTATGAAGGTGTATTTACTTAATGTACATGTGTATCTAGGTGAATTTGTTCAATTTATATGTATATCTAGATGAATTTGTTGAATTTACATGTGTATGTAGGTGAATGTGCTGAATTTACCCGTGTATCTATGTTAATTTGCTGAATTTACATGTGTATCTAGATGAATGTGTTAAATTCACCTGTATATCTAGGTGAATTTGTAGAATTTACCTAGGTATCTAGGCGAATTTGCTTAATTTATCTGTGTATCTAGGTGAATTTGCTGAATTTAACTGTATTTCTAGGTGTATTTGGTGAATTTACATGTGTATCTAGGTGAATTTGTTCAACTTATCTGTGTATCTAGGTGAATTTGCTGAATTTACCTGTGTATCTAGGTGAATTTGCTGAATTTTACCTGCATGTTGTTTCAGTTCACTCAGATGTATGAATGAGTACCTGGCCATGGACAGTGGTGAATAGTTACGGACGAATAATTACTACTGCATTTTACATACGTTGTCTCATCCGATGTCTCGTCCGTTGCCTCGTACGTTGTCTTGTCTGTTGTCCCGTCCGTAGTCTCATGCGATGTATCGTCCATTGTCTCGTCTGTTGTCTTGTCCGTAGCCTCGGCTGTTGTCCCGTCCGTAGTCTCATGCGATGTCTCGTCCATTGCTTCGTCTGTTGTCTCGTCCGTTGTTTCGTACGTTGTCTCGTCCGTTGTCTCGTTTGTTGTCTCGTCCGCTATCCCATACGTTACATCGTCCGTTGTATCGGCTGTTGTCCCATACATAGTCTCATGTGATGTATCGTCCGTTGTCTCGTCTGTTGTCTCGTTTGTTGTCGCGTCCGTTATCTCATACGTCATATCGTCCATTGTTTTGGCTATTGTCCCGTTCATAGTATCATACGATGTTTCATACGATGTCTCGTCCGTTGTCTCGTACGCTGTATCTTCTGTTGTTTCTTACGTCGTCTCGTCTGTGACTAGTATAGACTTTTTCTAAGTACCAAGTTTGAAAATGTTCTAAATACAGACTTTAACAAGATTTCTAAGTACCAAATTTGAATTTACAAAGCTCACGCGTTAAAGTAAGAAAGTTGAACAAGTCTACCATGTTGGTCAGCTAAATGTTTACAAAGTTACCTCGTTAATGTACTAAAGTGGCAATAGTTTACGACGTATACACGGTAAAGTACGATAGTTGTACAAGTATACCGTGCTGAAACGATAAAACGTGGTGGCGGTACACATTGAACTATGAAAATGTTACAAGTCTACCCGTTTCGAGGCAGGAAGTACTATTAATAACACTTACGTCACATCGACAAAAAGCGACGAGGTGTAGTTACAATCATATTGTACGTCGCGGACAAGTTCAGACTTGTCAAGGTACGTGGTACTGTGTCCTTTAAGTCTTCCTTCAAAGCTATTTTTATGATGTTTTTGTTTGACATACGGCAGATATGTCCAAACTACCGGCGTCTTCTATGTCTGATGACATCTGAGATGGATACGTGGACGTCACATAGTCTATGATGTCCTCTCTAGTGTCTATGCCAATGGGCATGTCTAGCGTAGTGTCAGTGCTGACGGTAGCGGCGATGTTGATAGTATAAGTTGAAGTAGACGGTGGTGCGAGTGATGGGTTGACAGACAGGAACGGTGTTCGGCTGACAGGCGGCGCCAGGGAACGAATATAAGCGGTAGTGAGGGCTCTCTACCAACACGTACATGTAACGGGTCTACATCGAGTCGTTGTTGCGCTACGGCACGGGCGCCAAGAAGACCCAGGTCGAGGGTGGTCTGTGGTGTAAATACATCAAGGGAAAGGTAGAGACTATCGGGGTATATAACGAAGGGTATCAGCATCGACGCGAATACATCACGAAGAGTCGCTAAGTGGAGGTGCTAAAGGCTCTGAACGCGGACTTGTTCATGCAAGACTGGTACCTGCTGAAAGGCGTCGACGTAAAGGTCCATCTGGTACGAAGCAAGGACGCGTTCGCGTTCATGACGAGCGGTGCCAAAACGGGCTTCAGATTCTTGCTGACGGAGACGTTCTTGCATATGAGAAAGGTCAAGGTGAAAGCGGCCGTACAGTTCGGACACATCAAGGCGTTAACGAAGATGACGGCCAAGTACCCACTACGTCGAGTCGACTGTAAAGTGTTCTCGATACCGCAAGGGAATTGAAAATGAGTCGTTCTTCTTCTTTATGGTAGGCAGCCACTAACCGTTGTACCGGAATACAAAAAGAAGTTAATGAGTTGCCAGTAAGTATCTTTATATACACCATGTTTTGGTCTTGTCTGTATTTGTCCTAGAGGGCCAGTGTTCTCAATACAGCAGGGAACTTGAAAATTATTCGTTGTACCGGAATACAGAACGAAGTTAATGAGTGCCAGTAAATATCTTTATATACTCCATGTGTTGGTCTTGACTGTCTTTGAAGGCGCCTGGACCAAATTACTACCAGTTTGACCGATTTACCACGCCTATTTATTTAATGGTATGATATGATTGACCTATGTTATTACATAAATCAGGACTATATACACGAGCGCAAGTTCCAAATGTCTGCCAGTTTGACCAAATTACTACCAGTTGGACCTAATTACCACGCGTACCTATTTACTACGCGTACCGATTTAATGACGTCATTGAATTATACTATATGAAGGCGCGCAAGTTTCGAATGTCTGCTAACCGAATTACTACCAGTTTGACCGAATTACCACGCGCACCTATGCAAATATGCTCCAGTTTGACCAAATTAACAGAAAGGTTCCGATGTATAACCATTATAAGCTATACATAGGTTTTAGGAATATATAGGGTCGTTCATAACCTAGGCCAACAAGTATTCAAACTTTCGTATACAATCCGTCAGATAGCGACCACCTCGTTTAATTAATAATCCTTCATTAATGACAGGTTATGTATGGTTACACCTTATTTTAGATGGGCCTTCGTTTGATTACGTCACGGTTATAAGTCGTAGTTACAATGTAATGCATTCTCGTTACATTGTAGGTTCTATACAAGTTCAGACTTGCGCACGAATACTGGTTCAAACCAGTTTGGTCCATTAGATTCAATGTTTACCAGCATTACAGTGGGCTTAAAAAACATAGCGAACCATTAAAAACAATTTCCCGCCATTTTCCACCAAATTACCGCCTTTTCACAAATTTCCCGCCAGTTTCCATAAACCAATCAAAACTGCATGCAAGTACGTGATGTAAAAAAAAACTATCGTACGCAGATACGTTTGACTGATTTAGCAGAGAAGTTCCGATTTTATAATAATTGTAAGCTAGATGTAGGTTTTATAAATATTATATGTATCTGTCAGCATGTGTAATCACCTATTCCATTACATGATTTACCTATTTCATAACGTATGTGACCTACATTTATAGTTCACCACATATAAGGCACGAATTTAAGCACTACCGTACGGAAATAATACCAAGGGTCTAATTCTAAGATGGTCGCCCTGTTCGAAAAACACGAGGCTTTAGATTCTGCTATGACATTGTCCTATATGTATTCTATATTTCGTATACAGTACTTCGGATAAATAGGCATCTATTGAATTTATAATGCGCTTATTATAAATTAGGCCTTATTATAACACGACATTTTAGACACGGCGTCGTCAGTCATACAAACGCTCGGTCTCATGGCGGAGCCTCGGGCTACGGGCCAAAAGTACCACCCTCATCTTTTGTAAACAGGCAACCAAACGAAGTAAATGCAACTGTTGTATGTAAAGACTATAGCATTGATACATGTTAAACGATAGAGAAATACTTATTTTGTTTATAAAGCTTTTCCCTTGTCCTGTGTGGCAACTTCAAATAATGGTCGGTATATTTTGTTATTGTAGCTGAAAAGTACTTAAAAATACTGAAGCGGGGATGAAAAAATGTGTAAACGCTACAACGAAATTGTCAATGTTAAAAGATAGGAATTATTTAAAAACCCTCCATTTGAGATGTTATTTCCATCGGAGGATGTTTTAATTTTCACATTTCCATCCCATGTTAAAAGATAGGGAAATATTGACCGGAAGTGATCTTTTTGGCTCCAATTTGACTACTTTGCACGAAGGAGCGGGAAGGGGCGATAATACCCTGTGTTTTTAGGTTTCACAGTATCTTTTAACATGGGATTTGCACTTGGCTCCAGCGTACGACGATTTGTACCTACCATACTACTGAAAATTATTATCTGAGAAAACTGCAGGAAACAAATTTAGCCGAAGAGGTTTAGAGTAATTTCTTTAGTTGTAGCGGGTGATTGTTTTTATAAGAAGATCGCATGTCAACAGTTCAGGAGTAGCTACGTTGGGTTCGACAAAACTACGGAATTCCTATGAACCCCCTACCCTTACTTCGGACTCAACGAATAATTATATGAGCGCTGGTGAATACATCCAGCTCTCAACTTGCTCGCGAGTCTATGCTATAGATACTTGATTAGTTGTAACTGCGTCATAGTAACAATTTTCTCTTGCTCTGGAAGCTGCCAAGATATGCGATATCAACAAGAAATGCTGTTTTGAATAATCCATGCACACAATGCATGGCTTAGTCGCCATCGACCAGAAATTATGAGTGAAGTGCTATGTTGATGACTCGTGGAAGAATAAAAGTGAGCTATAGATCATCCAGTGGCACGGATGACTGCTTGCGGAAAATGGAAACAGGTAGGCCGAAGAATTAATCAAAGCCACTGAGTAGACTGACTCGGTCTTCACAACCACATATCGTAATCAATGCTACGGGTCTCAATGTAATATCCTTCCACTCACTATTGAACCATCCCTAGGTGATTCATATTTAGCAGATACAAAAAATACGCTGTTAATGTTATACCTATATAAGTCATACATCATCACTGAGCAGAGAAACCTTTGTTTGCGCCGATAATGATAAAATGTATGTTATTGGCACAAATCGTGCCCAACAATAGCAACCTAACGGAATGTTTCCATGTTGTCATGTCTTGGTAGAAGACAGTCGTGCAAGTAATATTTACAAAATGTTAGAAAACAAAGAGCATCGTTATATAAACACCATAACACGCTCGCAGATACTCGTTGTTTGTTCAAAATAATGAAGGTCAGAGATAATGTGATGTTCACGTCAATCGATAGGCCCTATAGTCGTGACAGTGTTGAATCGTCAAATAATTTTCATATTGCTATGCTATTCTGGGGACTAGGGGTCGTAGATTAATCCTTGAAAGTTTGGCGCTCGAGGTTCAAGGCGTCTAAGAGGGAAATTTTAACCTACGTACGCAAACTCGATTATAATAAGATGTGATGGCTCGCGACGGTTCAAACCTAAAGGTACGTTAACAATATAAAAATGAAACGCGAACACCAGCGAAAGCCTGTTGACTTTTTTTAACAGTTCAGTTAAACGGTCCGAACCATTGCAACCTGACTAATTTATAATTCTTCCTTAATTTGTGTGATATTGATCGTGCCACATATAGTAACTGTTGTGTAAATACTTCAAATAAATTGACAAAATATTAGTAACTTGTAATTGTCAGTTATGTAGCTTGTAATTATAGTAATCATGAGTCAAATTATTACTGCAAACTGGCTCCGGTGATCGTGACATATACATTCTTAATAAGAGTTTCCATGACGTTATGAGTGCTATATTGTCGTATGTGTATGCGTACTCTATAAAAAATTAAACTTCTGAACTTGAGTTTGCTGTTGATGTTGTTTGGTGGGCTATCTCTATACATTAACACTAAACGTCTTGTTTGTCGTATTACAAGTAACTAGTGTCTACATTAACGAAATTCGTAGCTGATCACCACAGGCCTTCCAAAAGAACACCCCGTCGTCATGCCAGTTCCTCTATCTAATTACACTTATGTTTGCAATGTGCGTGTTTATAGTTAATACTTTATATTGCCTTCTGTTATGATTATACTTACTTATAAGGGGAGGGAGGTTGGAAGGGAGAGGGAAAGTGAAAGGGGAGGGAGGGATGAAGGGGGAGGGAGGGTGGAAGGGGGAGGGAGGGTGGAAGGGGAGGAAAGGTGAAAGGGAGGGAGGGAGGGCTGAAGGGGAGGGAGGGTGGAAGGGGAAGGAAGGTGAAAGGGAAGGGAGGGCTGGAAGGGGAGGAGGGTGGAAGGGGGAGGGAGGGTGGAAGGGGAGGGAGGGTGGAAGGGGAGGGAAGGGGAGTGAGGGGTGAAAGGGGAGTGAGGGTGGAAGGGGGAGGGAGGGTGGAAGGGGGAATGAGTGTGGAAGGGGATGGAAGGTGAAAGGGGGAGGGAGGTTGAAGGGGGAAGGAGGGTGGAAGGGGGAGTGAGGGTGGAAGGGGGAGGGATGGTGGAAGGGGGAGGGAGGGAGGAAGGGGGAAGGAGGGTGGAAGGGGGAGGGAGGGTGGAAGGGGGAGGGAGGGTGGAAGGGGAGGGGTGGAAGGGGGAGGGGGAGGGGGAGAGAATGCACAATGGTATAATTGTTTCACTGCACGAAACACATGTTAGTCAGTTCTTATTGAGCTTGACAATTACATAAGACTGTATATTAAATTATTTTAACATGAGTTGTAATGTTTGTTTTCTGTTCACAAAAGAAACGTACATATACCTAAACAATACAATTTAGTAGAAACACGTACTGAATGAGATGTTGTGTTGGTTGATGAAGGCTGCAAACACATTACATCAGCAGCAGTTACACAGCAATGTTTACGACTGGAACAGTGTTGCTACCTGTGAGTTATGGGTTCATGAATTGATATTGGGTCTGCTTTCTTTTGAGGCGCCAATATTGATCGATGTAAGATACGTTGCCTGACGATTGGCGAGCGTGTATGTGTGAGGTGGTTTTCTTAAGGACAAATTCTCCTCGTGAAATGTCATATTTTAATTAACTGTCATATCTTAAACACTACTTGACCAATTTTGACCAAATTTGCAGTGTCTATATGAAATGAATACCACATATTGAATACTAATAAATTTGCCTAAAGGTAACCATGGTAACCAGATAATTCTTGGAAATTCTGACGGGGGTTGATTTTGTGGGATAGTTCCAAGGAATAATTAATTCGTATATTTTCATTTTTGTTATGTATTCTCACGAATAATATAATCAGTTGTGCAATGAAGTTGTTTGGCTGAGTAAAGATTAAAACCTTTAGTAAAAATACAATTTTTTTTTTTTTTTAAATATTTTTTTAACGTACGATAATATAAAAAATTCGATATGCTGTTTATGAAAAAACCCACACCAGATAAGTGCTCTGTAAACAAAATCGTGTCTTAGATGTTGAAAAACACTCAATGCGATTGTGAGATATAACGTTAGGAAAATAGTAACTGTAGTATTTTTCGTATTTTGAATTGTTACAGCTCAAACAATGCCAAGGTCAACATTAACCTAAATATTCCTAATAGTGTATGACGTAACACCTCCCGAAAAAGTATTTTATGAATTCCGATATCAAAAGTTGTCAACATTACAAAATGTGTGAGTAATATCCATATTTGAATTGACACGGCTCAAAAATGTCGACGTCATCGTCAATATGGCTTAATGTTACATGACGTAGCACCTCCTGGTATTATCTAAAAAGATGCGTGCGTGCTTGGGAGCGAAGTGAGTGTGTTTGGGTGTGCGTGCGTGTGTGCCTGCTTAGATAACCGCGTACGTGTGTGTGCGTATATGGAGTAGACTATGTCCCTCACCTGTCGTGTAGCTACGCAGCGTTGCATCGAAGGCGACCCACAATGCTGCTCTCATGATATCCATATCGAGCTATGTTTGACCCGTGCGGTCCACTCACAACTGTTTTCCCATTTTATCCGTCTTCTGCCAGCGTAAGAACACTCTACAATCGCAATACCGCGATCAAACTTGTTCAACAGCTTGTCAGAACATACACTGGACAATTTTGACAACGCTGTTATCTCGATTTTCTTCGTTTGTCGCCGTCTCTATCTAGTCTTTGACTTGTTCTTCCTACGCTCCGCTCTCGCTGTCTTTAGCTGAATGACGGAGCGCGAAACAAACGGGACACCATCTCGCTTATAAAACGTTGGTTGCTTTTTGCATGCTCGAACAGTAATGCGGCACCGGATTCATAGCCCGCGTTGCCCCGCCTATTGACTTTAAACCAAGAGCCCAATCGATTAAACTACCGTCACGCGACCCACAAAATGGCCATGTCTGATTGAGTCAATGACATCACCTCAATAATGTTCGCGTTCGTTGCGTGGAAACGAGATACACGGATTAAGTGTCGCGCAAACGACTATAACGTTGACTTAAGTAGAAACGATACAGTGTGCTCTAGAACTGCATAAACGTTCTTGGAATGTGAAATTACGAGATCGATTGAGTGTGGAGGAATTTATTCCGACGCTGTCATAGATTGTTGGTTAGCCGGATTGTGAACGAAGGTCTTGTTACTCTGCGTGGATGTCATGATATCAAAATGTAATGTTTATTGGACTAAGCGTTTGCCTCTTTCTTACCAGTTGTATGGAAACATTTGGTATTATGAGCTCCTTTACTTCATTTGCAAATAGTCTGAGGAATATGCTTTGGAATGGAAGAAAACCATTTTTAAAACAAATCCAACAAACAGTATTAAAATGTAATCGAACCTGTTCATCGATGTTATATCATTTTAATTGTATCAAGCAAAATGCTACACTCTTGTTTGTTTGTCCAAACTACGCGTATAGCGAAACACTAACTGTTCCAGTACGTAAAGTGAGGCAACATTAGCTCATTACCCGTTCCATCAAGTAAAATTGGCCAAACCTCATTCAAAAGTAATATTTCCATTAGGTTGTCATGCCTTGTTGACAAAGCAATGAAAATCCACCGCGTTATAAGCAAAGACAATTTCATGATTAATGCGTTGCTTGAGTGCCTATTAACGAGGTACGTGAACTGAAAATAGAACAGCAAATAAATGGAGGCAAGATTGCCGCCAAATGTCAACTAATTAGTATGCAACTAATCAGTATGCGTGTGCGTGCACTCATGCATGTCCCGGTTCGTGCGCAAAGCAGCCTTCCAGACTAATAGTCAATCGCATTTCGCAAGTAAATGTCCGACGATGGCTTGTTTGTGACTAGGAACAATCGCAATACCGCTTGTTTGTGACTAGGAAGTATGCCAAACTCCTACTCATGTACTATCCGGTCAGTTATGTCCAAGTACGTTAGTCTTACGTAATTGTTTGTGGAATATAACTACTTTATATTTTACAAAGTATTTATGAGTATATAATGTGCAGGAGTCGTATGGCATGTCGATGTTGCATTGCTAGGGCCACAAACATGGCGTTCAGCTAATTTAAAATAACCGTTGGTTCATTTGCGTGGTGATTAGAATGTCTGATTCTCAGTCGGGAGACTGGGTTACGTGTCTTACTGATGTCCTCTCGTGGTGTGGACAGTTGTGTTCGTATTGTCCTAGTTCATGCCTTTAATGTGAAGGATGTCATCGAAAGACTGCTCAAGGAAGGTGTGTCAAGCCCTTTCACGGGTTGTTAGTATGTGGAATACTTCTGTCTTCAACCAATCCTGTCTCTCTTGTTCCTTGTCTCTCTCTCTCTCTCTCTCTCTCTCTCTCTCTCTCTCTCTCTCTCTCTCTCTCTCTCTCTCTCTCTCTCTCTCTCTCTCTCTCTCTCTCTCTCTCTCTCTCTCTCTCTCTCTCTCTCTCTCTCTCTCTCTTTCTGTCTCTCTCTCTCTCTCTCTCTCTCTCTCTCTCTCTCTCTCTCTCTCTCTCTCTCTCTCTCTCTCTCTCTCTCTCTCTCTCTCTCTCTCTCTCTCTCCGTCTTTTGTCAGTATTGTTGTATTCCTGAACTCATCCGTCTATCTCTCTCAGCCTTTTTCTCTTCCGACTGCCGTCATTCATTCCGATCATTATTGGACACAACCTGTTGTATTCGACACGCGCAATGTGCCGGGAGTACAATAGCTTCCGTTTCGAGATTAATGCTTTTAGTGGGAGTATTTGATTGACTTCTGCAAGACCGGAACAGTCTGTCCTCCTTCACCAACACATTTTGAAACTGTCTGCTTTGTTTCGTTTCCCTCTGTGTAATTGCCCATTTTGCGTCATGGGCCATTACTGTGCATCGTTATTGGGAGAAAAATATGGCGTCCATGCGTTTTTCATTGCTATTGTTACATCTGTATACTTCGATATAATTTACACATTCGCCATTGCTGTCATGGCAGCAGCCAATCTTATTCGAATTTCTCCACAGCAATCACCACAACAAACAATATCAAACCCCCCCCCAGACAAATATCCCGTTATTGAATAATTCCGTCTTCTCTTTGGCCATGACATTATTGTGTTGACACTCAAAACAAATATGCCAGCATTTTGTTTATTATGTAGGTAATGTCGTCTTTGGTCTCTGCAATCAATGTAATGTTGTCGGGTATCAACGATTGTTGATTCCATCTTACACAACATTTTAGCATTGAGTCCTAACTCGGCTCCAGTTGATAATTATATGGGGAGATTATGCAACTCCGTCTGACCTTGTTCTGTCCTCACCGATTAGACCTCACGGGTCTCGCGTAAGGAGGGTGCGGTGTTTTGGCATTCATAAATCTCTGCGTCTGTTCAGCGTCAAGTGATCGACACAGTACATGGTTATGAACAAGTTTATTTTTGAACTTGTAACTATAGCGTAGCAATTGCAGCGTGGCTTAATGTCTCCCGGACAAACTAAGTTGATGTCCGAATAAAGATGTGTATCAGGAAGTGAAATACACCCTACGTACGACGTGATTAGTAGTACTGACGAACAAAGCAGTCTAACCTAAGATTATAAGATGTTATCTGTTTTCCAAATAAAATCATTCCCATAAAGAAGTTGCAACACTCCCAGAAAAACATCAAAATACGCATTTTACATTTGCCTTGTTTTATGGATTACATTCCCCTGTGTAATGGTCAATAAAGCATCATCCAAATCATGTCCTGTAGTAAAGTAAAATAATGTATGTGTGTGTGCGTGCGTGAAATGCGTGCGTGAAATAAAATAAAAATAAATTAAATAAATCATCATCGCGTAAATGCAGCTAGATCATCATCATCATCATCATCATCTCATCATCATCATCATCATCATCATCATCATCATGTGCGTGAGTGTGCGGTAAGTGAGTGTGACGTGAAACATGTTTTGTGGTGGTAGTGTAGTGGTGCGGCGGATAAATCTTGGTTAAGGTGAATGAGTTGAAAAATGTGAAAGTAGGAACATGAAATATGGTGCGTTATTGTCTTGTATATCAGCTGCTTAATGCTGTGATCGTCGGCTGTATAGTTGTTCACAGGCCATTTCACACGCATAATCACTCGTAGCATAACAAGTTATTCATCAAACAATAGTGGTGCATAAACAGTATAATTTAGATTATGACCACTACATCTGAACGCGAATGGCAATTAAATACTCGGCAATCAGTGGCACAGTACGTAATAACTGATGAGGGACGGCCTCATAATTTCGCAAAATCCTAAAAAGTTCAGCGTTTCATGCTGCACGTATACCGCCACTCAGCCCCACATACACGTGGTGTGGACTAATAAATATTTTTAGCGATCCTAAACTGTTTCAAAAACCACAGCCAATAGACGCCAGGTTTACCTACCTTGAGAGACCACTTGTCTCAAGAGTCCACCTATTTTGATAGACCACCTGTCTTGACAGACCACCTGTCTTGGGAGACCACCTATCTTGAGAGACCGCGTTTGCTGTGCAGAAGGGATGGTCGCCCAAGAGAGGTTGACTGCAATCCCAAAGCAGTGGGATATTCGCACACCAAACGCAGACGATTGCTTTCTATGGCAGGACATAGCATTGATGTGCTTGTTCAAAATACAAAATATGCATGACTGGAAGCATCGATATCGAAGTTCTCATGCTGACGTAACCTTCTTAGTCTGTGCAATGAGAACATGTCTATTAAACTAACGACGTCGCCAGTCTGAATAGATTGTCGTTGTTGACGCCATTCTAGCCTGGTCCTCTCCTCATATAATTGACGCGTGCTCGACCACTTCGGTAGATGGTTGCAATAGGCCAACACGTTGAATCATGTCTTGAGATGTGTATCACAATATATTTGGTACTTGTTTATGTATATGTTGCTTGGATAATCCACAGTAATCCGTGGGAACTGGTCCACCTCATACCATTTCAACGAACCAACTTATATTTCTGTGTAAGCTGTCCACGTCCGATATATTAAATTGAATTGGTCTATTCCGGTACCCGGGATCAGCCAGGGTGGTAATTATTAACAGAAAATTCGTTGAATTGGTTGTCTTGAATATGGGGAAACCCGAACTCGCTGAACATATGTTGCAAGTTAAACAGTTCGCAGGCGCATCATTCAAATCACAGTCACTGGTTTTGTAAAGGCAATTCCAGTATTACGAACAGTGGATAAACACTGATAATTGGGGAATGAACAACATACTTTTAGAATGGGTCTTACTACAGAGAATGGTGACAATTCGTGTGCATGTACTTTCGCAGCAATATTTCCTGAAGAGCGAAGTTAGGTAGGCTACTTAACAATAGAAATCCCAGTCAACAAGTACTGAAACACGATCTTGCACATGTTTTATAGTTTTATTACACTGGTCCCTTTGACAGGTTTTCACGGGGACGAGCTTTCGAATAAATGAAATTACAAAAAAACGTTAATTGCACGTTTGGCAGTCTACGAGCAATTTCTGCTATGTCTTAAATAACAAAGTATATATACCTTGCATTAATCGATCTTCCTGTGAACACTGCAGCGGTGGTATTTAGACGTTGTGAAACCAATAAATGTCTAGATCAGATTATCCCCATATATGTACAACTGCAAAATGAGTCTTATACATATATATATACCCTTATAAATGTGCGGTGACGTGCATCTGTGATGTCCACCATCATGGACGCCGGAAGGGCCAGACGTCACATCCGGCGTGCAAGCTACTACCTCAATAATCAATGTGCAAAGTTGCAAACCCAACTTCCTGTCTGGCTATCAAGGAGATCGCGTAAGTTCTCAAAATCTCCAGAATTTATTACGTTTTGGTGGAGAGCCACCACTTCTCGCAATCAATACATTGCCGCCTACCATGTGAATCTGGCATTAGTACTAATGTCCCTTGATGCTATTTTGAAAACCTGTCAGCGTGCTGGAGGAGTTTTGACAGCCACGGCGCGTCAGTTAAGTCGTGTAAAGTTGCCCGTTTGTAACTGATATTGTGCGAATTATCTTAAATGCCATGCTAAGTAATGCGGGGTGAGTGATGGTGTGAACCAATACTAAACACGATACGTGTGGACCTTGCGAACGTATGCGACCGTATGCGACCGCCCGTAAGAATTTTGAGAACATTGATGCACACACATACATGTCAACAAGATCCGACAACAATCGAAGCCCGGCTTCGTCGTTACTCGTGAGCGCACGTGTCCGTGTTATCTATAGCGCACATGCCCGTCTTACACGCCAGTAACTGTGTGTTAAGAACAAGACG
Organism: Paraescarpia echinospica; assembly: GCA_020002185.1. Lineage (NCBI taxonomy): Eukaryota > Metazoa > Annelida > Polychaeta > Sabellida > Siboglinidae > Paraescarpia > Paraescarpia echinospica. The sequence continues at coordinate 58,333,540 of CM034536.1, forward strand.
TGAGCCTAGAAGATCGCTGCAGTTATGTTGCTACGTTTCACTGCACGTATTCGCGGGTGTAAATCGAAGACATACCGAAAGTTATGTTAAAGGTTCGTCAGAGCTGTATCTTGCTTATAGCAAATGTTCAGACCGCGTATACTACAACTTCCGGGCGATCGTCACAGCAATTACCCATATAGGCCCTACATCATTTCACCATGTTCTGGTCACTTGCGCTATGACTGTGTTACCTTAGTTACCCGCAGCCCTCAGTAGGGTGGATAAATACCCCCTCATGACCTAGGTTCGTGGCGTGTGTCGGTGCTACCCCCACTAGGCTATTGTGGATGCAAACCGTATATCCTGCAACTTCCGGAGAAGTTATCGGAGTCAGAGCTAAATTTACAACAATTAGTAAATTGTGAATTATGAAATGTTAAGAACATCGTTTGACGTGAACTGACTGCGGTTGAGCGTGCACATATATTATCAGGTTTAGTTGGGGAATGTATTGGCTTTGAAAATCTGCATTTTAAAGCGTACAGTGGTCGGGGTGAATGTTGTTACTCTATGACATACGTGAGCGCAGTAACGCTTGGCTATTTTATCAACACTGATAGACAACACAGATCTGGAGGTAGGGGATTTTTACGACACTTGTTCAGCATGTCGATATCACAAAGGCAGTGACTGTGAAGAAGTTTCATAATAGTTTACGATCCAGTTTTCGTATCACCGGATAAAACGTCAACATGGCCACGGATGTGTCAACAAATCGCTTGTACCCTATATCGTGTGCAGCACCTCTTCTTCCTCTTCGCTCGACTCGGCGAGGGCGGCGTCGACGCCGCGGGTGAGGATGATCCAGCGGCGGTGAAACTCCTTCGACGGCGGCGCGTTCTCTTCTTTCTTCAGTTTGTCCAATTTCCCGTAGAATTCGCTGATACGGTCGGGAAGCGGAGTGCGTCGCCGCCGCCGCTGTCGCTGCCGCCGCCGAGACTTGTCCGTGAGGAGGTTCTTCATCAAGTCTCCCCCCTCCTCCTCCTCGTCCGGCTCGGGAGAGCCTCCCCTTCGCCTGCCTCGGCGGCCCCGTGTCTTGTCGTCGAGGACAAGGATGTTCACCCGCTTGCCGCTCGCCGCCGAGCTGAGCACGGAGCCAGGTGTGCGTCGATTATCCACGACGACGGTGTCCACGGCGTCGCTGTAATCCGACAGACCCGTGCGACGGCCGCTCGCTGTCTGTGACGGCGTCTTGGCGAACAGGTCCGAGAAGGTGTCCGTCGTGTCTGCAGTGACGTCTGCGTAGGCGTTGCGTCGACCGAACAGCTTCATGTAGCTCAGCTGCATTCCCGTTGCCGGTGCGCCCCGCTTGATGTCCGTGTAGGCGTGGATGCGGTCAGGCTTGTCGTCGTCGGCGGGGGGTTTCGTTGCGACCGGGTCGGGGTCCGACAGCACCTCGACCGGCGCCGTCGCAATGTCGCGAGGGATACCGTTCTCGTCCGTCGGGGCTCGCGCGCTCTCGGCCCGTCTCCGGCCAAGCCAGCTACAACCATAGGCAATCTTTTATTTAACTGGCATACATTATGAGGTGCTCCTTCTAGGTTGAAGTGTAGGTATACGATTAGGGTCGGTAGGGCGAAACTAGTTTCGGCAATTTATTAAATAATCGGTAATCTTTTACTTAAATGGCCCAAATTCTGTTCATCCTACTGAACTTAAGTCCCAACTCTATGCTTCAACCCAGGGGAGTACCTACCCGCCGGATAGGTACTGGTAATAATTTTGGCCAGTTAAGTCAAATGTTGCCCAACTATATGCAATGTACTGGGACAACGATAAAACATCTATATGTATATGAATGGGAACGGGAGTATGAATTGGAGTCGGCATAGGAGGTGGATATGGAATCGGTATAGGAGTTTGACTATTGGAGTAGACGTAATAGAGGTAGATTAAGTAGATTGAGTATAGAAATAATTTAAGAAGACAAGCTTTAACAAGATTGCCACACAGATAATTAACTCTAGATGGCAGGTGGACAAGGAAATCTTTTGGCTTATCGAGAGTCCAACCCTTTTTATCTACGTGTATCCCGGCCTTCTGAGTTATGTGTCCATTTTATTTTTAAACATATCAACGCTACTAGTACCCACACAATCTGTTCCATTCATTTACAGACCTTTGTGAAAATTATAACTTTGTTATATCTAATCTACACTGCTCCTTTACTAATGTAACTTCATGTCCTCTGGTCCTTCTATCTTTCTTAACTGAAAAAAAACATAGTTCTATCAATATTTTCATAACCATTCAATATTTTAAACACTTCTGTCTGATCTCCTTTCAATCTCCTGGTCTAGAACGAGTCGGAAGCGGAGTAGGATTTTAATTCGACGTAGAATCAGAAGTTATTGTTGTTTATTATTGTTGTTGCTATTGTTGGTGCAGATGCTGCTGGTGCAGATGCTGCTGCTACTGCTGCAGCTGCTGCTGCTGCTGCTGCAAGATGATGCAGCGCCATAGCTTGCAAGGATTTGCAGCACCAACACCAACAGACGTAGTAGCAGCAGCAATTAACGCCAGGTAAACAGACGTGGTCATTTGTTCCTCGTTGCAGCAACCATTGTATTCACATCAACGGTAAACATGTATAATCTGGTGCAACGCCTGACTGCTGACCGAATAAAGCAGTACCGTGTAATTAAGTTAATGACAACGCCGTTAGTTGAACTACTTGTTGTGCAAGTGTAGTTGCGATGGACCACCCGGTTAGATTTTCATATATTAAGACGCAATCTCCTCATACACAACCACTCGTTTTCCTCGTTAAGAAGCCGTCTGCATTGTGTGATTTGTTGGCAAAATACTTCGCTGGGGTCGCGCGTGGTAATACATTGCCCGTTTATAGATTCACTGTAAACATGCTCAGGGTATGGCTCCAGCAAGCACACTAACACAGTGCCATATCACGGGCATGTCAACGGAAAAGATTGTTGCCGTTTTGAAGTGTGATGCACTGTAGACTATTTATTTCACAAGGAGTCATGTATATACGATGCTACGACAGACAGCCAAAACAATGCGCTAATAAAATCGGCCACTAATGTAAAATTGTTTGGAAACGAACCAACTTTTGAGAGTTAAATAAGGATATAAATATCCAAACGAATGGACTCATCAGTTTTTTCAATAAAAGTAAAGTGATACGAATAAGTCGGCAATGGATTGTGTATCATACGACAACAACGGTATAGTTTGGTGTGTCTACAGAATGTAGGACACAATAATAAGTAGTACATGTCTAAGACGGACAGATTGACGGACAGGCAGACAGACAGCAGACAAACAGACAGACAGCCAGAGAATTGCGAAAGTGTAACAATAAGAATAGATAATAGTTATTCTCCCTCAATATAAGGAACGACGTCATGCTGCTTAACAGCACTAACATAGTGTGAATCTGTTATGACACGTGATACATATCGATTAGACACAGTAGGAAGAACAAACAGCCGTAACTGTGAAACTAAACATAATTATTTCATTTCTGTTTTAACTGTATGAATGTTCTATCACGACACGAGTGTAAAGTATGCTACTGGTGTATTCATAGTCGTCAGAACCGGATGGGTTTGGAGATAAGATTAGTTCTCCCCCAACATGTAGGGCCTCAAGGTGAGGCCTTCGGGGGCGCAATTTGAAGTTTTTTGAGAGTCTCATTGTGGTTTTGGCGAGCTTCAAGGGGGTGCAATTTGAAGTTTTTTGATAGGTTCACCACCACCCCCCCCCCAATACCTCCCTACATCACCCCACCCCCCAACATTCACCACGTTCCGACGCCAGTGTGCATGCAAATGTTTTGATTCGCACTTCCCATTTTGTTTACTACGTCTATGTTAGCACACGGACTCAGCAAAGCACTCGAAGCAAACCAGTTCCAGCGAGATTCTAAAGACTGCCTCATACACAAGCGAATTGTATGCTGGTATTCGGAGCGGTGACCGCACCAGTAACGAAATGTCACGCATGTATTGCGTTCTTGACTTATAATAGTACTACGTCCTTGACTTATATAATAGTACTACATAAACATCATCAATTGACATTGTCCGGGGCCGTAATCCACTGCCGCTGCCAAGTAAATATGATATGATCATAAATATGTTACTAATGCACAATTTCCATTCACTAAACTTGTCCTTATTCTAATATTCCGACTTTAGTTGTTTTTCATACTGTTTCTTTGTTATTCATCTGACGTGGAATGTCATTATTGACCAAGCTTATCTCGTGTTCCATGATTGTATACAGTGATATATTTGCTATGCCTGTATATACGGTTGTACGTCTAGAATATGCATTGTTTCATCAGAAGTTGCTCCGTGTAAACAATTTGTTGAAAATTTGGATCAAAAAATTTGTTGTTTAGTTACTATAAATATTCGGTTGTACCTATTTTCTCGTAAAGAAACAGACCTGTACAGGAGCTAGACTGCCAATATACGAATAATTGTTTGTATTTTCAGTTAAGGTATTTCCGGACGTAGGTCATACTATTAAATAATCACAAAACGAACATATATATATATAATATATATATATATAATATATATGTATATATAATATTATATATATATATATATATTATATACATAATATATATATATATATATATAATATGTATATATAATATTATATATATATTATATACATAATATATATATATATATGTGTGTATGTATATACGATAACATTAGCTTACTGTTACGGGATGAAGCTGTTCTAGTTCTAGTTGCTGTTTACATTGTTTCAAGCGTTTTTCGTGACATAGGTCTCTCAGTTCTTAGATGGAGAACAACGTCGCGCATACATGTGATAATATATTTTGTGTATATATTTGGTGTGTTAGATTTGCATTGTAAAATAACCGTTTTGTTTTCGGCGTGAACCGTAGATAATTATCATTTTTCTCTCCAATTATTTATTCTGACAATACATTTGTCATACATTGAGCATTTTTTGTAAGAATTAAAATTCATAATTTGTTGTTGGAAATAAACTACTGATTGATTGATTGTTTGGTTGAATGATTGATTGATTGATTCATTCATTCATTGATTGGTTGATTCATTCATTCATTCACTCATTCATTGATACGCACTGTTTGGCTTCTGGCAGGTCTTCGGAAGGGCATCTTTTCACCTTGCGCAGGAACTCCTTCAGATCGAGGCTGTCGTGGGTGATGGACATCAGATTGAAGGTCTTCTCTCGTTCAATCATGTCCAGTTGTTGCTTCAGATTCCTTCTGCTGATGTTGTTGCGGATCTTCAGGAACTGCATCGTCTTCTGTGACGGCGCCGCATCGACATCGATGGGCGGAGACATGCTGTTCGTGGGTCTGCCCCCACTAGGCCGTTTCCCTGGCTATCACAGCAGTCAGATTGGACTTCTAACTCGGTAACCGTATAATGTAATCTTGCGACTTACTTCTGTAAGTTCATAAGTGTTTCCAATGTAGTCTAAGTCCAACAGTTTGTCTAGTGAATGTGAACTCGAGGCGCCGGAGTAGAATTGTAAGTCGACAATGTAACCGTTTAACTGCCTCCACAGTTTCCACATTTGCAGAAGTCCGACAACGTGTCCACTGAACGTGATCTCCGGTGTGCGTAGCTACTACACAACATGTGTGTCTATATCGTTCACAGCCTCACAATGAATTGCTGTCAAAACACGGAACGGACTGCTACTTGGGCGGTTCTCTACAGCCGCATGCGACTTGCCACAGTGCACCACCACGCGCCGGATGAGATCGGTATCGCCTCAGCCTTCTCCCTGTAAGCCGCTATTGTCCCCGCCCACACTGCGTCGCCGGCAACGACACCGTTACAACAGCAGGTACTAAACCGCACACCGTAACAAGTAGACACCTGACCTTTGTTAAATTCCAAGCATGGTTAGTTACAAGCCAGAGTAGATTAAAGCAGCGGCGGACTTCCAAAAGAACGGTGCCTATACAAGGAGCTGCCAGCACGTTCCGCCTGACTGCGCAAAGAACTTTAGAAACCGAGCCGATCGCGTCAATAGATAATATAATTCCTATTAAACGGTTGGGAGCTGAATGTTAATCCACCTGCGTAAACGATAATTGGCACGTTCTTTTAAGCGGCGATTATTAAAAGAACGGCCATACTTAGCAGTGAAGTAAGATTAGGTGAATCACGAGCTGACGTTCTGCGGGTCGCTGTTGGAAATGGTGCTTATGACGCACTGGTGTACTGACGCCTCCATGCTCCAGCCAGCGTATTGTTATTAGTTTATTCAACCTACGTTACCGGAGAAGAAATACACACACACACACACACACACACACACACACACACACACACACACACACACACACACACACACACACACACACACACACACACACACACACACACACATACTGTCACGATGTGGGGTTTAGTAATTAACATAGGTTGGTAGTGAATGTGAAAGATTACAGTTGGGGTTACCCTGTACGGCTATTGACGGCTGGCTAGTGCTTACACAATAATGTGAATGCACTGCGGAGGTAGCATAGGGTCAGATTTCAAATTTTAGATATAGTAAAATAATACTCGCTGTTGCCTCTCATTATCATTTATTGCAGAGCCAGACGTCCCTACCGTTGATGTGTTTGGTTCCTACTGTCTTTACACACACGACATGACAGGTCTTGCAGAACCAGCCGTCCCTACCGTTCATGTGTTTGGTTCCTACGGTCTTTACACACACGACATAACAGGTCTTACTGAACCAGACTTCCCTACCGTTGATGAGTTTGGTTCCTACGGTCTTTACACACACGACATGACAGGTCTTGCAGAACCAGACGACCCTACCGTTGATGTGTTTGGTTCCTACGGTCTTTACACACACGACATAACAGGTCTTGCAGAGCCAGACGTCCCTACCGTTGATGTGTTTGGTTCCTACGGTCTTTACACATACGACATAACAGGTCTTGCAGAGTCAGACATCCCTACCGTTGATGTGTTTGGTTCCTACGGTCTTTATACACACGACATGACAGGTCTTGCAGAGTCAGACGTCTATACGGTTGATGTGTTCGGTACTCGGTTCCTATGGTTCTTACACACACGAAATGACAAGTCTTGCTAATAAGTATATATTACAATGACTATTAACCGATAACGTTCCTTTAAATGTTCGGGTGCTTCAAAGACTGAGTTAATAACTATTTCTCCTCTCACTTTTGTTACAACATTGGAGCTTAAGTTTGCTCTACAAAATGACCACTGTACAGCATCACGTTTGTAAAATCATGGGAATTCATTTTAAATATATAAGTAGTTTTAATTGTGTGTTTAATTATTTAAATTATAAATGGAGAATATTCCTTTCGGCTTGCCTCAAATGTTTTCCATATATCGCCAGCGTAGGTTTGGCTGCCATTTTTATATGGAATTTGTACGCTCATTTGGCCTTCTCGGAATAATATAATATATACATATATATATATATATATATATATTACAATAAAATACTTCGAGTGCACAAAATCCTGCGGAACGCTTTCTAGGAGGACGATTCAAAATCAAATGGTTAGGATATTTCATATCGGTATACAATTTTAAATTGTCAACAGATGGATGTGTATGCCGAGGGGCTTAACTAGCAAGATTAACATTACACATCTTACTCTTCGGGGATTGGGAAATGTTATTATATTTGTTGTTGATGACGCGTATACAGCTTGTACTTACCCAACCAAGGAGTGAGTTCCAAAACGTGGGGCTGCTACCGAGAAAACCTGTTTTGATGTCAACATTATACGAACAACAAGTTGAATGTAACTATATCATCAAAGAAGTATGTGTGTTGTTTTGATGAATATATTAGATAGTAGGTAATTTAATTCTACAGATCACAAAAACAAGAATTACAGCAAAACCTGCCCTAATATTTGTCCATCTACCTTTGATCAGTTTCAGTTTCATAATATTTGTGACCCAATTTGTTCGCATGTTTCTTAATCTATTATATAAATGTCAGTATGAGTTTGTCTGTCTGCTGTCTGTCTGTCCGTCTAACCGTCCGTCCGTCCGTATGTATGTATGTATGTATGTATGTATGTATTTTAGGAAAATGGGAGTACTGGGTTCAAATATCCTCTGTTAAGGATTTGGAACATGGACGAAGACCCTAATGCACTGGCAACGGAGTATAGGTGGCGAATGTGAACCCTAAACCCAGACATCTGATAAAATCAGTTTAGTCCTTTCGGGTAGATGGTCTTTTCTGCAAAACAACTTTTATAAATTAAACCTAAAAAAGAGAAACATGTATGATTAATGGTACATCTAATTAACGACTATCGGTGTACAACGGAGACGAGAATGCGTGATTATCCAGTCATGGCACAGGGATGCATTTAGCCGTTACATTTCCATGCCAATAGACATTAACACATTTTTTATTGATTTTTTTGATTTTTTTTAAACGGGATGATGGGTGTCCAATTAACTAAATACGTGGTGAATGGTGTTCATAACTTATATTGCAGAATGAAGACATTGTTCGGTTGGCGATCAGTTTCGATAACATTTATATATATATACACATACACACACATATACATATATGTACATATATACACATACATATAACATATACATACATGCACATACAAACATACATATACAATCACAGAGGGTTCGCCACAAGATAGAAGAAGTATTTGTGACACGATGGTGTTCATCTGAATCAGAGGGGGACGATGCTGTATTTAAAAAACATACGGTGGCCGTACGAAGGTATGCGCTGAAATTAAAGTAAACACGGGATTGCGAAGTTGTAGTGCTGTCCACAGAGCCGCTACTGGTGACCACCCCACACCTACACAAACACGTGTCCTGTTATTAATAATAAACACATGGGTATTCAGTAATGATTTCGAATAATAAACCTGTAAAAACAAAATAAGCTATTAAATTGTGTATGAAATATATCTATCCTAACATAGTGGTATAGGAGACGGAAACATGTGAAGCCGTACGAGCCAGCACTGCTGCAACCCGACAACCCCACATGCAGCCTAATCCCCCAACAACTACACAATTACACTAACACTTCGACGTCTCACAGTGTCCTAAGCGCTAAGGTCATTATTCTGTAGAAGTCCATTGTTCATTGTAATTTGGTGGCCACCAGCACATCTTTCAGATTCTTGTTCTTTGAGAATACTGTTATAAATCTCGGCGCGTATATTTCTGGACGCGCGGTTTGAAGCAGTTTATAGGTGGCTTTAGCCAGTTTAGCAATTGTCTGTCCCTGGTGTGAGAAGCGAATCACAAAAGGTATATTGTTTAAGTCTTGTAATCCATTTTGATTCGCAATTCCGTCTGTAAATGGCTTCCATTGTCCTCTGTGTGTCGCTGATGCCCTCTGTCACTATATATTCTTCTACAAACTAGACCCAGTACTGGCAGAGAGAGAGAGAGAGAGAGAG